>JAJEJO010054533.1:2025-16182 GCA_020662805.1 Glaucomys volans | reverse complement strand
TAGTTGAGTGAGCATAGAATGTCTCTCCTAGATTGCCTGCAACTTGCAAGCCTTCATCTGAAATGTTTTCTGATGAACTGCCTCATCTCCACATTGAGGAGCTCAGCTGCTCCTCACTTGTACCTAGAAGACCTAAATGGAAGGTTCTAGCTGTCTCCTGTTTGGTCATCTGTGGAAATTTGTGGCACACCAGAGGTGGAGTGTTGATTCCCATTTCAAAATTGATCTAACCCACCACGCTTCCCTGCATGCTCCTCTTCTCTGAAATTTCTTTGGTGATTCTTTTGAGTGACTGCTAATGCCCTAGGCCAGTTTCCTGACTCAATAATCTAGTGAGTCAGGCCAGACTAGCAAGGGTGGCCTCTTTGGGCCAGGACCCTGGAACTGTGCTAGGCTTGTTTACAGACCTGTCCTTTGGAACCCCTGCCTATCTCCCTGGTTCATTACTCCTGGTGGGGACCAATTGCCTGTAGGGGTCTCAATTACCTGGAAATCATAATGCCCACTGAGATCCAGTTAGTACATTGGGCCATTCTGGACATGAAGAGGATGGCAACCTCTCAGGTTTCAGCAGGTTCCCATCTTTTGGATGAAGTGGGATGTCACAAATCCCAGAGGGATGTACCACTATACACCCTCATTCCACTCTCCTGTGTTAAGGGTTTAGGTTTACATTTGAGTCCAACAAGAGACCTCTGGGTTTTGCCCTCCTCATCATCCTGCTTACCATCACATCTGGGCATGAGATGTCCTGTTTATTATTATTTTTTTAGGTACTGAAGGGCATTTATTTTGCTATTTGTATGAGGTGCTGAGAATTGACCCAAAAGCCACACATATGCTAGGCATGTACTCTAGAACCAAGCCACAATCCCAGCTCAGGAGCTGTTCTTCAAGATTCCTCTGCAGTAGCCAGATACTGAATAAATTTCCATTGCCATGGCAATCCTCTCATCATTTTGCTGTCTTATAATATCTCTGTGACTGCAGGCAGTATGTGCAGGGCAGCTAGGATGACAACCAATTTATTTTTGAAACCCATGCTGCCCAAGGCCCATCAACAAGCCCTGGAAAGAGACAAAACCTGCATTCTCCTACATGAGCCAGAAAATTCCACACCCATCCAAACCAAGTGCCCATATGCCAGCCCCTATCACTCTCCATACTAGAGCTTTCCTCCCTTTTGCCCTTATGTTCCAGGACCACTGGCATACCAGTTAGGCATTTCTAGAGTGTGATCAATACCAGGGTCAAAACATTTTGTGGAGAAATGAAGGATTGATAGGGATAGGACTTTCTGCACATAATCTCACTGCAAAAATATCAAGAGGAATTCCTGCAAACATAACTAGTGGACGTTTGAAATCTGAATGCAGATTTTTTTTTTCACTAGGATATAATATTCATGGATTCAAAGATCCTGTGAGACATCACTTCTTCCCATTTCCTATATATTTACAAACTGTTCCTTGCCGAGATGCTGAGACATTCCCTATTTAGGTAAAAGACTTCTCCCAGGAAGCAAACATTTCAAGCTTCCACTTACCTGAGGTGAAAATCATGGTCCAGAATCTCCAATGAGGTATGCATTTGACCCAGATGGTGAGAATTTGCTCAATGAAAAGACCAGATGGAATGAAAATAAGACAGGGGTGAGAAGATTGTGATGGAAAGTGCTTGGTGTTCAGGTGTTAAAAATCCCTCAAATTTCTTTAGTACCAATGACCAGATAATGTAATATTTCCTTCAAGGTTTTACTTCTCCTACTGTCAAATGTCCTTATGGATGCCTTGGATAATTAGTCCTTGAGGAGCTACAACTCTCTTTTTACTTAAAGGGACAGGGATAAATCTTTGTCTCCTCATGACTCCCTAGAACTTGGGACTTGACTTCCAGCAATTCTTTCTGGCTTCCTTGTTCTACAAAGTTATCTACAGAATTTGATAGAAATTATTTGGCTCTACTGTGAGGTGATATTCCTTTAACACATTTCGCATAGTCAGGACTGCAGAACATGCAATCATCTACCTTATGGAGCCTCTTCAGATCATGCCAAAACTTCAGAATCTCCACCTTTCTCCATAGTCCAATCAAGTAAATAAAAAACATTTGGATAAGTCTCAGATTTAGTTGCAAGTCGACTCTGAAAGGAGTCTTTAGCAAACAGCTGTGGTGACAACAGAAAGTGCTTCTCCAAAGACCTAGATTTCTTACATTTCAGTATTATTGCAGATGAGCCAACTCAGGAATGCAGAGGTTGCAATGGTCTCATTAATATCCTGGCAAGTGTGCTGCTTTTGAGCAAGTTCTACAACACGAAAATGCTCACCAGGGCCTTAAAAGGATAATTCTCCATTTTTAGTTTTGATGTTCAAGTAAAGCACATACTGGGTCTTCATTCTTGCCTTTCCTCAGGGAATGGCAGTCTAAATATTACTGATACCAGTGAATGCAAGGGAGAAGCATTCTGTGGCCCACTGCAGACTCTCCTCAAAAAAGTAAGTTTCTACAACTCAAAATTATCCAGCTCAACCAGAAAATCAACTTGGAAACAGATTTATACAAAACACAGCTGAATGTGGCTCTGGGTGTACTCAGTTTGTTGTAGTTCATATGATCATAGACACCAATTTTTTAAGACTTTGTGAATTGGCACTGAATACATAAGATAACTTCCAGGGATAACATTCAGCAGTCACAGAGGGTAAATGAAACCTCATTTCCTTTTATACTCAAGATCCATATTCACTACTAATGGAACATTTTCAGGCTTTTGTGAATTTCGAGGAATGTCTTAAGAGATTCTCTGTATGGATGGTTGAAGGATGGTATGTTCTGATTTTTATCTAGAAAATGAGAATCTTTAATTCTGATGTGAGTTCAGTGATTACCTAAAATAACTATTTAAAATAATCCTATTGTAGAAATAAAATGAGAGAGTCGATAAACAGCATGATTGGAGTGAATGCCTGTAATTCTTCCAATAAAAACTTCGAGCTCTGAAATGCTGTAGGATCCCCTTTTCCTGCACGCTAAATCCTACAACACCTTTCATACTTCCATTGCTTTCTCTTTTTTTCAAGTTAGTATTTTGCATGTATTTTGTCTTCATAGTCACATAATAACAGAGAGGTTTTGCATAGATTTGTGATGTTGTGCTGCACTGTTTATTTCCAGAGGAATCATTCAGTGGTGCATATGCACTTCTGTACATGTGCGAACTGAGGTGCTTGTGTGTATGTGCTATGGTGACGGAAGGCTTTTCCTACCAGGTCATATGCTGGGAAAACTAAATCTGCATATGCTTAATGAGGTTTCCCTTGTAAACTTTAGGGAAGTGTCAGCCATGGGGGAGGGCCTTGAGTTCCTCAGCAATTGCACTGCTGTCGGTAGCTATTCTTCATTACAGAATGATCTGACCCCCTAATTCTTCCTGTATTTTCATAGGAAGTTGCAGCTGAAGAAATTTCCTGGAATGTTTGGTTAGACAATCACAACCACAACCTCTTTTAGAGTCCATTCACAGAAGTTGGCTTCCTCTCCAAAACCCTTCTCCATTTCAGGAACAAGAAATATATTTTAGTCCTACCTGTTTGAATCTTCAAATTTCAGGCTTTCTATCACTCCTATCTTTCAGGTGGATGCATGTTCAAGTTTCTTGTGATGTCCTATAATAATGTGTTCATCCTGCCCTCTTCGGTCACTTATCTGATCCCTCAGTTTTACACATTTGGAGCATCATTTTTCTAGAGTGTATGTCACTGGCCTGTGGTCAGCATCTCCAAGCTGCTTGTTAAGATGTCCTTGGTAATATGCAGAGTTTCTGTGTTCAGACATGCGATAGGGAGGCAAATGAATTGCACCTAAATTGGGGACATATTGTGAAAATATTTCCACTTCAAAGGGTGAGTTAAAGGGTCCATTGGTAAATAATAGCAAGTCAAATTATGAGAGCACCCTATTTATAAAGAAATATCAGAGGTGCTTGGGCCTGGCCAGTTGAGTGAGCACAGAATGTCTCTCCTAGAGACATCCTAAATGTTGACTGAAGAACTGCCTCACCTCCATATTAGGAAGCTCAGCTGCTCCTCACTTGTACTTAAAAGCCATGAATGCCAGGTTCCAGCTGTTTCCTGTTGTGGCACCTGTGGAAAGTTTTGGCATCACACCAGAAGTGGAGTGTTGTTTCCAATTTCAAAAATGATCTAACCCACCGAGTTTCCCTGCATGTTCCTCTTCTCTGAAATTTCTTTGGCGATTCTTGTGAGTGGCTACTAATGCCCTCAGCCAGTTTCCTGACTCAGCAATCTACCAAGTTAGTCCAGACTTGCAAGAGTGTCCTCACAGGGTCATGACCTGTACCTGTGCTAGGCTTGGTGTCACACCTGCCCTTTGGCACCCCAACACTCTCCCTGGTCCACTACTCCTGGTGGGCGCCAATTCACTGAAAGGGGTCCTAATTTCTGGGAAATCATAATGCCTGCTGGGGCCCAGATAGCACAATGTGCCTGCCTGGACATGGAGAGGATGGCAACCTCTCATGTTTCAGCAGGGTCCCTTATCTTGGATGAAGTGAGATGTCAGAAATCCCAAGGGGACACACCCACTACACACCCTCATTCCACTTCTCCTGTGTTAAGAGTTTAGGATTCCAATTTTGGCCAAAAAGAGACTGCTAGGACTTGCCCTCCTCATCTTCCCTGTTACCATCACATCCGGTCCTGAGATTTCCTTTTTATTATTTTAGTTTTTTATTGATGATGGGCTTTTATTTTACTATTTGTATGTGGTGCTGAGAATCAAACCCAATGCCTCACTCATGCTAGGCAAGTGCTCTGCCACCAAACCACAACCCCAACTCAGGAACTTTAATTCAAGTTTCCTCTGAAGTAGCCAGAACCTGAAGAAGTTCTCATTGCCATGGCAACCCTCTCACCATTTTGCTGTCTAATGACATCTCTGTGATGGTAGGTGGTATGTGCAGTGTAACGAGGATGACACCCAAGCCATTCTTTGAAACCCATGTTGCCCAAGGCTCAGCAACAAGCCCTGGAATGAGACAAAGCCTGCATTATCCTACATGAGCCAGAAAATTCCATGCCCATCCAAACCAAGCTCCTGCATGCCAGTCCCTACCACTCTCCATATGAGAGCTCTCTTCTCTCTTGCTGTTATTTCCCAGGAACACTGTAAAACCAGTTAGGCATTACTAGAGTGTGGTCAATACCAGGATCACAACATTTTGTGGAGAAATGAAAGATTGATTGCTCAGTGGATATGACTTTCTGCAAATAATCTCACTGCAATGAATGCTGATAGGAATTCCTGCAAACATAACTAGTGTAAATTTGAAACCTGAATGCAATTGTTTCTTTCACTGGGCAAATATTTTTCATGGATGCACAGATTCTGTGAGACATCAAGTCTTCCCATTCCCTATATATAGTTATGCATTGTGCCTTGTTAAGATGCTGAGACATTCCCTAATTAGAAAACAGTCTTTTCCCAAGAAAACCCAATTTTTCAAGCCCCTACTTCACTGAGGTGAAAACCATGGTCCAAAACCTCTACTGGGGTATGCATTTGTCCCAGCTGGTGAGAATTTACTCAAGGAAAAGTCCAGCAGGAATGAAAAAAATAACAAGTGTGAGCAGATTGCAATGGAAAGGGCTTGGTGTTTAGGTGTTAACAAATCCCTCAAATCTCTTAGTCACAATTACCCGAGACTGTTATACTAACTACAAGTTCTTACTTCTACTGCCACATGTTCCCATGGTTCCCTTGAATAATTCATCCATGAGGAGCTACAACTCTCTTTTTCCTTAAAGGGACAGGGATAAACCTTTGTCTCCTCATGCTTCCTTCAACATTGGAATTTGACTTGAAAGAAAAGTTTCTGGCTTCATTGTTCTAAAAAGTCATCTACAGAATTTGATAGAAATTATTTGGCTCTACCTCGAGGTGATACTCCTGCAAAGCATATCATATAGTCTGGACTGCCAAACATGCAGACATCAACCTTAAGGAGCCTCTGCAGATCATGCCAAACCTCCAGTATCTTGACTTTTCTCCACTGTCCAATTAAGTGAACACAAAACGTTTGGATATATCTCAGATTAAGTTGCAGTCCCATTCTGAAGGGAGTGTTTAGCAAACAGCTGTGATAACAGCAAAATGTGCTTCCCCAAAGACCTAATTTCTTATTATTTGGTATTTCTGAAGATGAGACAACTCAGGAATGCAGAGATTGTAATGGTCTCATTAATACGCTGGGAAGTGCACTGCATCAACAAGTTCTACATGAAAATGCTCACAAGGGCCTAAAATGAATTTTTCTCCATTTTCCATTTTAATGTTCAAGTTGAGCAAATATTGGTTCTTCCTTCTTGTCTTTATTCAAGGAATGATATTCCAAATACCAGTGACACAAGTGTGCTACATCAGCAAGTTTTAGAACATGAAAATGCTCACCAGGACCTAAACTGGATCCTTCTCCATTTTTGGTTGTGATGTTCAAGTTGAGCACATATTGGGTCTTCAGTCTTGCCTTTCTTCAGGGAAATACATTCCAAATAACACTGACAGTAGTGTTTGTGAAGGAGGAGCATTCTGTGTCTCCTAAATGCCAGATCCAGCTTTCTCCTGTTGGGTCATCTGTGGAATGTTTTTTCATCACACCAGATGTGGGGTTTTCTTCCCAGTTCAATCATGACCTAATCCACTGAGATGCCCCACATGCACCTCTTCTCTGAAATTTTGCTGGCCATCCTTGTGAGTGGCTGCTAAAGCCCTAGGCCACTTTCATGACTCAGCAGTCTACCAAGTGAGCCCAGACTAGCAAGATTGTTTTTGTATGTCCATTCCCCTGGTCTTGTGCCAGGCTAGGTGACCCATGTAGGACACATCTGCTTCACTCCCTGGTCCACTTCTCCTGGTGGGAGCCAATTGCCTGAAGGGGGGGACCCCATTCCCTGGAAGTCAAAATGTCTGCTGTGATCAAGTTAGCACATTGCACCCTGCTGAACATGGACAGGATTGCAACCTCTCGGGTTTCAGCAGGGTCCCTTATCTTGGATGAAATGGGATATCAAAAATCCCAAAGGGATATGCCCACTATGCATACTCATTCACTTCTCCTGTGTTAAGACTTTTTGATCGCATTTGTGGCCAATAAGAGACCAGTGAGTCTCGACCTCTTCATCTTCCCTCTTCCCATCTCATCTATTCCTGAGATTTAATTTTTTATTATTTTTTATATTTTTAGTTATTGGTGGACTTCTATTTATATGTGGTGCTGAAAATCAAAACGCAAGTCTCAAACAGGCAAGGCAAGTGATCTACCACTGAGCCAGAAGCCCAGCTCATGTGCTTTCCTTCAAGGTTCCTCTGCAGAAGAAATAAGCTGAAGAAATTCGCGTTCCCATGACAACCCTCTCACCATTGTGTTGTTTTCTGGTATTTCTGTGATTGCAGGCGGTATGTGCAGCACAGCTAGAATGACAGGCAAGCAACTCTTTTAAGCCCATGTTGCCCAAGGCCCAGCAACAGCCCTTGGAAAGAGGAAAAACATGCATTCTCCAATATGAGCCAGAAAACTCCATGCCCTTATAAACCAAGTTCCCCCATATCAGTCCCTTTCACTCTGCATAATAGAGCTCTCCTCTCTTGTGTCCTTATGTCCTAGGAGCACTGGGAGAGATGCAGGCATTTCTAGAGTATGATCAAGACCAGCATCACAGCATTTTGTGGAGAAATGACGACTGACACTTCAGTGGATAGAACTTTCTGCAAATAATCTCATTGCAAAGAATGTTGAGAAGAATTTCTGCAAACATAACTACTGGGAGCTTGAAACCTGATGACATTTGTTTTTTTCCACTGGGCAAATATTATTCATGGATGCACAGTACCTGTGAGACATCATATCTTCCCATTCCCTGCATATATTTACAGTGTGCCTTCCCAAGATGCTGTGACCTTTCCTAATTAGGAAACAGACTTTTCCCAGGAAAACACCTTTTTCAAGCACCCACTTACTAGAGGTGAAAATCAAGGTTCAGCACCTCCACCAATGTATGCATTTGGCCCAGCTGGTGAGAATTTGTTCAATGAATAGACAGGAGGAATGAGAATAATAAGACAGGTGTGAGCAGATTGTGATGGAAAGGGGTTGGTATTCAGGTATTAAAGAATCCCTCAAATTTCTTTATTGCCAATGACCAGAGAATGTAATATTTCCTAGAAGGGTTTAGTCTCCTACTGCTGCATGCACCCCTGGTTCCCTCAGATAGTTGGGCCTTGAGGTGCTACAACTCTTTTTCCTTAGAGGGACAAGGATAAACCTTTGTCCCCTCATGACTCCTTAGACATTGTAATTTGACCTACAACAAAGTTCCTGCCTTGATGGTTCTACAAAATCATGTACAGAATTTGATAGAAATTTCTTGGCTCTATATTGAGTTGATTTTCCTGCAAAGCATATCACATATTAAGGCCTGCAAAACATGCAATGATCTACCTTAAGGAACCTCTGCAGATCACGCCAAGCCTCCAGTATCTTAACCTTTCCTCCACCCCAATCAAGTGAACACAAAACATATTGATAAATCTCAGATTTAGATGCAAGCCCATTCTAAAGAGAGTATTCAGCAAGCAGCTGTGGTTAGAGCAAAAAGTGCTTCCCCAAAGTCCTAGATTTCTTCAGATTTGCTATTCCTGAAGATGAGACAGCACAGGAATGCAGATGTTATAATGGTCTCATTTATATGTTGGCAAGTGTGCTGCATCAGCAAGTTCTACATCATGAAAATGCTCACTAGGGCCTAAAATGGATTCATCTCCATTTTTGGTTTTATGTTCAAGTTGAGAACCTATTGAGTCTTCATTCTTGCCTTTTTTCAGGGAATGACATTCCAAATATCACGAAAATAATGTTTGTGAAGGAGTAGTATTGTGGGGCACACTGCAGTCTCTCTGCAAAGAAGTGGACTTCTTCACCTCAAAGTTGTCCAACAAACCAGAATATCAAATTGTAAACAGAGAGATTTATAAAAAAAAATACACAGCTGAATGTGGCCCTGGGTGTACTCATTTTGTTGTGGTTTGTATGATTATAGACACCATTTTTAAAATATTTTTATGAATTTGTACTGACTACATAAGGTAGCTTCCACTGATATCATTCAGCAGTCATAGAGGTTATGTATTGCCTCGTTTCCCTGTACCACTCAAGATCCAGGTTCATTACTTACAGAGAATTTTGAGCCTTTTGTTAATTTTGAGGAATATCTTATGAATTGCTCTGTAGGGATGGGTGAAGGGTGGTATGCTCTGATTTTTATTGAGGAGGGGAGAATATTTTGATTCTGATATTAGTGCAGGGATGACCCAAGAAAACCTATTTAAAATAATCCTATTGAAGAAATGAAATGAGAGACATTAGTTACTGGCATGATTGGCGTGAATACTGCGATTTCTACAAATAGGTACATGGAATTTTTAAATGCAATATGATTTTCTTTTCATGCACCCTAAGTTCTATCACACCTTTCATACTTCCATTGATTTCTCTGTTTTTTAAGTAAGGATTTCACATGTCTTGTGCCTTCATTTTGTTACATAAAAACAGAGATATTTTTTAGATATGTGATGTTGCTCTGCATCATTATTTCCAGAGGAATCATTCAGTGGTCCATATGCAAATCTGTACATGTGTAAATTGAAGTGCTGGGTGTATGTGCTGTGGTGAAGAAGGCCTTTACTACCAGGTCATATGCCAGGAAAGCTATATCTGCATATGTTTAATGAAGTATCCCTTGCAAATTTATGGGAAACATCATCAATGTGGGAGGGTATTTATGTCTTCAGCAACTAAGTTGTGGTCAGTAAATATCCTTGATTACAGAATTATTTGGCCCCTTTTTCTTGCTGCATTTGCATAGCACTTTGCAGCTGAAGAAAGTTCTTGCGATGTTTTGGGGAGACCACTTAAAAGTACAACCACTTCTAGGATCCCTTAACAGAAGTTGGTTTCCTCTCCAAAACACTTCTGCATTTCAGGAGCTAGAAATATCCTTTATTCCTCCCTGTTTATTTATTCAACTTCCATGCTTTCTACCATTTCTCTTTTTCAGGTAGATGCATGTTCAAGTTTTATGAGATGTTGTTTAAAACTGTGTTCATCATTCCCTTATCAAGTACTTGCTCATCCCTCAGTTTTACACTTGTGGAGGATCATTATTTGAGTATATGTGACATTGGCCTGTAGTGTTCATCTTCAAACCTCTGGTTAAGGTGTCCTTGGAAATGTGCAGAATTTATTTGTTCAGATAGGTGATAGGGAGATCAAGAAACATACACCTTAATTGAGGACATATTGTGAAAATATTTGTGCATCAAAATTTGAGTTCAAGAGCCCATTGCAAAATCATAGCAAGTCAATTTCTGAGTACACTGTATTTGTAAATCAACAGCAGAGGTGCTTGGACTTTGTCGGTTGAGTGTGCCTATAATATCTCTCCTAAATTGCCAGCAGCTTGCTATCCTCCATCCTAAACATTTAGTGATGCACTCCCTCCTCTCTACATTGGGGAGCTCAGCTGTTCCTCACCTGTACTTAGAAGTCTTAAATGCCAGGTTCCATCTGTCTTCTGTTGGATCATCTGTGGAATGTTGTGGCATCACACCAGAGGTGGAGTGTTTCCCAGTTCAAAATGACCTAACCCACCAAGCTGTCCTGCATGCTCCTCTTCTCTGAAATTTTGTGTATCCTTGTGAGTGACTGCTAATGCCCTAGGCCAGCTTCCTGACTCAGCAATCTACCTAGTGAGCAAGAGTGTCATTGTAGGTCCATGACCCAGGACCTGTGCTAAACTTGGTGACCCACCTGTCCTCAAGCACCCTGCTTCTCTTCCTGATCCTCTACTTCTGGTGGGCACCAATTGCCTACAGGATTCCCCATTTCCCGGAAATCATAATGCCTGCTGTGACCCAGTTATCACAGTGCACCCCCTGGTATATGGACAGTATGGCAACGTATCAGGTTTCAGCAGGGTCCCTTTTTGGAATGAAAAGGGACGTCACAAATCCCAAGGGGGCATGCACACTACACACCCTCATTCCACTTCTCCTGTATTAAGCAGTTAGGATCGCAACTGTTGCCAACAAGAGACCACTGGGATTCACCCACTTCATCTTCCCTCTTCCGTTCAGATCTGGGCATGAGATTTCTGGTGTATTATACATATATTTTAGATATTGATGGACTTTTATTCTACTATTAGTATGTGGCGCTGAAAATTGAACCCAATGTCTCACACAGTCGAGGCAAGTGCTCTACCACTGAGCCAGAAGCCCAGCCCATGAGCTTTTCTTCAAGGTTCCTCTGCAGTAGACAGAATCTGAAGAAATTTCCGTTGCCATGGCAACCCTCTTGCCATTGTGCTGTCTTCTGGAATTTCTGTGACTGCAGGTTGTATGTGCAGTGCAGATAGAATGACAGTCAAGCCATTCTTTTAACCCATATTGCCAAAGGCTCAGCAACAACCTCTGGAAAGAGAAAAAGCCTGCATTCTCCTACGAGAGCCAGAAAATTCCAAAGCCTTCCCAACCAACCTCCCGCATGCCAGCCCCTACCACTCTCCATACTAGAGCTCTCCTCTCTCTTGCTGTTATTTCCCAGGAGCACTGGGAAACAAGTTAGCATTTCTAGATTATGATCATAACCAGGGTCACAGCATTTTCTGGAGAAAAGAAGGATTGATAGTTCAGTGGATAGGACTTTTTGAAAATAATTTCACTGCAAGGAATGTTGAGAGGAATTCCTGCAATATAACTTCTGGAAGTTTGAAAGCTCAATGCAGATGAATTTTTTTGTCCACTGGGCAAATATGATTTATTGATTCACAGGTACTGTGAGACATCATGTCTTCCCTTTCCCTATATTTACATACTCTTCCTTGCCATGATGCTGAGACATTCCCTAATTAGGAAACATACTTTTCCAAGGAAAACCACCTTTTTCAAACACACACATACCTGAGGTGTACATCAAAGTCCAGAAGCTTCACAGGGGTATGCATTTGGCCCAGTTGGTGCAATTTACAAAAGGAAAAGGCCAGGAGGAATGAGAAAAATAAGACAGGTGTGAGTAGTTTGGGATGAATAGGGCTTGGTGTTCAGGAGTTAAAGAATCCCTCAAATTGTTTAGTCCCAAAGTCCAGAGTATGTAATATGTCCTACAAGGGCTTCTCCTACTGCCACATGCACCCATGCTTCCCTTGGATAATTGGTCCTTGTGGTGCTACAACTCTCTTTTTCCTTAAAGGTACAGGAATAAACCTTAATCTCCTTATGACTGCCTAGAGTTTGAGATTTGACCAGCAATAATGGTTTCTGTCCTGATTGTTCTACAAAGCTATCTACAGTATTTTATAGAAAATATTTGGCTCCACCTTTTGTGATTTCCCTGTGAAGCATATCACATTTTCAAATCTGCAGAACATTCAATCATCTAACTTAAGGAGCCTCTTCAGATCATGTTAAACCTCCAGTATCTCAACTTATCTTTCACTGTCCAATCAAGTAAAAACAAAATGTTTGCATAAGTCTCAGATTTAGTTGAAAGCCCATTCTAAAGAGAATGTTCAGCAAGGAGCTGTGGTGGCAGCAAAAAGTGCTTCCCCAAAGACCTAGATTTCTTAAGACTTGGTATTCCTGAAGATGAGAAAACAGGAATTCAGAGTTTGTAATGGTCTTATTTATTTGCTGGCAAGTGTTCAGCATCAGGAAGTTTTCAACATTAAATTGTTCAACAGATCCTAAAATTCTTTTCCATTTTTGGTATTGATGTTCAAGTTGAGCACATATTGGGTTTTCATTCTTGCCTTTCTTCAGGAAATGATATTCCAAAAATCACTGACAGTAATGTTTGCGAAAGAGAAGCATATGGGGCACACTGCAGTCTCTCTGCAAAAGAAGTGGGCATCTACACCTCAAAGTTGTCCAACATTACCTGAATATCAACTTGAAAACAGAGATTTATACAAAACACAGCTGAACGTTGCCCTGGGTGTACTCCATTTTTTGTGTTATGTATGATTTCAGACAGCATTTATTAAAGATTTTATGCATTGGCACCAAATGCATAAATTAAGTTCCAATTATATCATTCAGCAGTGACAGATTCAACATAATAAGTGATTTCCCAATAGAGTTAAAGATCCAGGTTCATTATTAATGGAGACTTTTCAGTCTTTTTTTAATTTTGAGTAATGTCTTAAGAGATACTGTGTAGGGAAGGGTGAAGGACCATATATTCAGATGTTTATCTAGGAAATGAGTCTTGATTCTGATGCTAGTTCAGGGATGACCCAAAAACCTATTTTAAATAATCCTATGGAAGAAATGAAATGAGAGACATTAGTTAAAAGGCACAATTGGAGTGGATGCCTGTAATTCCTCTGAATATGGACTTAGAATTTTGAAAGGCTGTATGATCTCCTTTTCCTGTGCCCTACGTCCTATCACACCTTTCATACTTTTGTTGCTTTCTCTTTTTTCTATGTTAGGATGTAGAAGGTCTTGTGCCTTCATTGTTGCATAATATCAAAAATGGCTTTTTTAGATTTGCATTGTTGTGCGCCACTATTTATTTCCATAGGAATCATTCAGTGATCCATATGCAAAAATGTACATGGTGTAAATTGAAGTGTTTGGGTGTATGTGCTGTGGTGAATGAAGGCCTTTCCTACCAGTTTATATGTCAGGAAACTAAATCTGCTTATGCTTAATTAGGTATCCCTTGAAAGCTTCAGGGAATATTCAACATCGGGAGATGTCCTTGAGGTCCTCAAGGTCCGCAATTGCATCGTGGTCCATAAATATCCTTGATTAGAAAACTATCTGGCCCCTATTTCTTGCTGTATTGGGATAGCACATTGCAGCTGAAGAAAGGTCCTGGGATGTTTGTGGAGACCACTTTTTTAAAATTTATTTCTATTTCCTTATTAATTCATTGAACACAAATTGAGTACAACTATTGTTTCTCTGGTTGAACACAAAGTAGAATCACACCATCTGTGCATTCATACATGTACACAGGGCAATGATGTCTGTCACACATTCTGTTAATATTCTTATCCCCCCATCTCCAACCCC
>JAJEJO010054532.1:0-13884 GCA_020662805.1 Glaucomys volans | reverse complement strand
TAGTTGAGTGAGCATAGAATGTCTCTCCTAGATTGCCTGCAACTTGCTAGCCTTCATCTGAAATGTTTACTGATGAACTGTCTCATCTCCACATTGAGGAGGTCAGCTGCTCCTCACTTGTACCTAGAAGACCTAAATGGAAGGTTCTAGCTGTCTCCTGTTTGGTCTTCTGTGGAAAGTTGTGGCATCACACCAGAGGTGGAGTGTTGATTCCCATTCCAAAATTGATCTAACCCACCAGGCTTCCCTGCATGCTCCTCTTCTCTGAAATTTCTTTGGTGATTCTTTTGAGTGGCTGCTAATGCCCTAGGCCAGTTTCCTGACTCAATAATCTAGTGAGTCAGTCCAGACTAGCAAGTGTAGCCTCTCTGGGCCAGGACCCTGGAACTGTGCTAGGCTTGTTTACAGACCTGTCCTCTGGAACCCCTGCCTATCTCCCTGCTTCATTACTCCTGGTGGGGACCAATTGCCTGTAGGGGTCCCAATTACCTGGAAATCATAATGCCCACTGATATCCAGTTAGTACATTGTGCCATTCTGGACATGAAGAGGATGGCAACATCTCAGGTTTCAGCAGGTTCCCATCTTTTGGATGAAGTGGGATGTCACAAATCCCAGAGGGATGCACCCACTATACACCCTCATTCCACTTCTCCTGTGTTAAGGGTTTAGGTTTACATTTGTGTCCAACAAGAGACCTCTGGGTCTCGCCCTCCTCATCATCCTGCTTACCATCACATCTGGGCATGAGATGTCCTGTTTATTATTATTTTTTTAGGTACTGAAGTGCATTTATTTTGCTATTTATATGAGGTGCTGAGAATCGACCCAAAAGTCACATATATTCTAGGCATGTACTCTAGAACCAAGCCACAATCTCAGCTCAGGAGCTGTTCTTCAAGATTCCTCTGCAGTAGACAGATCCTGAATAAATTTCCATTGCCATGGCAACCCTCTCATCATTTTGCTGTCTTATAATATCTCTGTGACTGCAGGCAGTATGTGCAGCGCAGCTAGGATGACAACCAATTCATTTTTGAAACCCATGCTGCCCAAGGCCCATCAACAAGTCCTGGAAAGAGACAAAACCTGCATTCTCCTACATGAGCCAGAAAATTCCACACCCATCCAAACCAAGCACCCATATGCCAGCCCCTATTACTCTCTATACTAGAGCTCTCCTCCCTCTTGCCCTTATGTCCCAGGAGCATTGGCATACCAGTTAGGCATTTCTAGAGTGTGATCAATACCAGGGTCACAACATTTTGTGGAGAAATGAAGGATTGATTGTTAGGGATAGGACTTTCTGCACATAATCTCACTGCAAAAATATCAAGAGGAATTCCTACAAACATAACTAGTGGACGTTTGAAATCTGAATGCAGATTTTTTTTTCATTAGGATATACTATTCATGGATTCACAGATCCTGTGAGACATCACTTCTTCCCATTTCCTATATATTTACAAAGTTTTCCTTGACAAGATGCTGAGACAGTCCCTATTTAGGTAAAAGACTTCTCCCAGGAAGCAAACTTTTCAAGCTCCCACTTACCTGAGGTGAAAATCATGGTCCAGAACCTCCAATGAGGTACGCATTTGGCCCAGATGGTGAGAATTTGCTCAATGAAAAGACCAGATGGAATGAAAATAAGACAGGGGTGAGAAGATTGTGATGGAAAGTGCTTGGTGTTCAGGTGTTAAAAATCCCTCAAATTTCTTTAGTACCAATGACCAGATAATATAATATTTCCTTCAAGGTTTTACTTCTCCTACTGTCAAATGTCCTTATGGATCCCTTGGATAATTAGTCCTTGAAGAGCTACAACTCTCTTTTTACTTAAAGGGACAGGGATAAATCTTTGTCTCCTAATGAATCCCTAGAACTTGGGACTTGACTTCCAGCAATACTTTCTGGCTTCCTTGTTCTACAAAGTTATCTACAGAATTTGATAGAAATTATTTGGCTCTACTGGGAGGTGATATTCCTTTAACGCATTTTGCATAGTCAGGACTTCAGAACATGCAATCATCTACCTTATGGAGCCTCTTCAGATCATGCCAAACTTTCAGAATATCCACCTTTCTCCATAGTCCAATCAAGTGAATAAGAAACAATTGGATAAGTCTCAGATTTAGTTGCAAGTCAACTCTGAAAGGAGTCTTCAGCAAACAGCTGTGGTGACAACAGAAAGTGCTTCCCCAAAGACCTAGATTTCTTACAATTCAGTATTATTGAAGATGAGCCAACTCAGGAATGCAGAGGTTGCAATAGTCTCATTAATATCCTGGCAAGTGTGCTGCTTGTGAGCAAGTACTACAACATGAAAATGTTCACCAGGGCCTTAAAAGGATACTTCTCCATTTTCAGTTTTGATGTTTAAGTAAAGCACATACTGGGTCTTCATTCTTGCCTTTCCTCAGGGAATGGCAGTCTAAATATTACTGATACCAGTGAATGCAAGGGAGAAGCATTCTGTGGCCCACTGCAGACTCTCCTCAAAAGAGTAAGTTTCTACAACTCAAAATTGTCCAGCTCAACCAGAAAATCAACTTGGAAACAGAGACTTATACAAAACACAGCTGAATGTGGCTCTGGGTGTACTCAGTTTGTTGTGGTTCATATGATCATAGACACCAATTATTTAAGACTTTGTGAATTGGCACTGAATACATAAGATAACTTCCAGGGATAGCATTCAGCAGTCACAGAGGGTAAATGATGCCTCATTTCCTTTTATACTCAAGATCCATATTCACTACTAATGAAAAATTTCAGACTTTTGTGAATTTCGAGGAATGTCTTAAGAGATGGTGTGTATGGATGGTTGAAGGATGGAATGTTCTGATTTTTATCTAGAAAATGAGAATCTTTAATTCTGATGTGAGTTCAGTGATTACCTAAAAAACTATTTAAAGTAATCCTATTGAAGAAATAAAATGAGAGAGTCGATAAACGGCATGATTGGAGTGAATGCCTGTAATTCTTCCAATAAAAACTTGGAGCTCTGAAATGCTGTAGGATCCCCATTTCCTGCACACTAAATCCTACAACACCTTTCACACTTCCATTGCTTTCTCTTTTTTTAAAGTTAGCATTTTGCATGTATTTTGTCTTCATAGTCACATAATAACATAGAGGTTATTCATAGATTTGTGATGTTGTGCTGCTTTCTTTATATCCAGAGGAAACATTCAGTGGTGCATATGCACTTCTGTACATGTGCAAATTGAGGCGCTTGTGTGTATGTGCTATGGTGAAGGAAGGCCTTTCCTACCATGTCATATGCTGGGAAAACTAAATCTGCATATGCTTAATGAGATTTCCCTTGTAAACTTTAGGGAAGTGTCAGCCATGGGGGAGGGCCTTGAGTTCCTCAGCAATAGCACTGGTGTCAGTAGCTATTCTTCATTACAGAACGATCTGACCCCCTAATTATTCCTGTATTTTCATAGGAAGTTGCAGCTGAAGAGATTTCCGGGAATGTTTGGGGAGACGATCACAACCACAACCTCTTTTAGAGTCCATTCACAGAAGTTGGCTTCTTCTCCAAAACCCTTCTCCATTTCAGGAATAAGAAATATCTTTTATTCCTACTTGTTTGAATCTTCAAATTTCAGACTTTCTATCACTCCTATCTTTCAGGTGGATGCATGTTCAAGTTTCTTGTGATGTCCTGTAACAATGTGCTCATCCTGCCCTCCTCGGTCACTTAGCTCATCCGTCAGTTTTACACATTTGGAGCATCAATTTTCTAAAGTGTATGTCACTGGCCTGTGGTCAGCATCTCCAAGCTGCTTGTTAAGATGTCCTTGGTAATATGCAGAGTTTCTGTGTTCAGACATGCGATAGGGAGGTAAATGAATTGCACCTAAATTGGGGACATATTGTGAAAATATTTCCACTTCAAAGGGTGAGTTAAAGGGTCCATTGGTAAATAATAGCAACATTGGAATTTGACTTGAAAGAAAAGTTTCTGGCTTCATTGTTCTAAAAAGTCATCTACAGAATTTGATAGAAATTATTTGGCTCTACCTTGAGGTGATACTTCTGCAAAGCATATCATATAGTCTGGAGTGCCAAACATGCAGACATCTACTTTAAGGAGCCTCTGCAGATCATGCCAAACCTCCAGTATCTCAACTTTCCTCCACTGTCCAATTAAGTGAACACAAAACGTTTGGATATATCTCAGATTAAGTTGCAGTCCCATTTTGAAGGGAGTATTTAGCAAACAGCTGTGATAACAGCAAAATGTGCTTCCTCAAAGACCTAAATTTCTTATTATTTGGTATTTCTGAAGATGAGACAACTCAGGAATGCAGAGATTGTAATGGTCTCATTAATATGCTGGCAAGTGCACTGCATCAACAAGTTCTACCACATGAAAATGCTTACAAGGGCCTAAAATGAATTTTTCTCCATTTTCCATTTTAATGTTCAAGTTGAGCACATATTGGTTCTTCCTTCTTGTCTTTCTTCAAGGAATGATATTCCAAATACCAGTAACACAAGTGTTTGCAAGAAGAAGCATTCTGGGCTGCATTGCAGTCTCTCTGCTAAGAAATTGGGCTTCTAAAACTCAAAGTTGTCCAACAAAATCAGATTATCAATGAAAACAGAGATATATTTACAAAACACAGCTGAACGTTGCCTTGGGTGTACTCAGTTTGTTGTGGTTTTTATGATTATAGACACCATTTACTAAAGACTTTTATGAATTGTCACTGATTGCATAAGTTAACTTCCACTGATAGCAGTCAGCAGTCACGGAGTCTGTGTAATGCCTGGTTTCCCTGTATCATTCATGATCCAGATTCAATACTAATGGAACATTTTCAGCCTTTTGTTAATTTTGAGGAATGTCTTAAGAGATGGTCTGTTGGGATGCGTGATGGATGGCATGTTCTGATTTTTGTCTTGGAAATGAGAATCTTTTCATTCTGATGTTAGTTCACTGATGACCCAAGAAAACTGATCATGTGAGACATCATGCCTTCCCTTTCCCATTAAAAGATCACACACTGTTCCTCACTAAGATAATGAGAAATTCCCTAATTAGGATACATCCTTTTCCCAGGAAAATCTACTTTTTTAACCATGCACATAACTGAGTAAAAATCAAGGTCCAGACCTACACTGAGTTATGCATTTGACACAACTGGTGAGAATTTACTCAAGGAAAATGTCAGGAGTATTGAAAAGAAGACAGGTGTGGGAAGATTGCAATGGAAAGGATTTGGTGTTCAGGTGCTGAAGATTTCCACAAATTTCTTAATCCCAAATTTCAGAGCATGTAATATTTCCTATAAGATATTACCTCTCCTACTGCCACATGAACCCATGTTTCCCTTGGATAATTGCTCCTTGAGAAGCTAGCACTCTCTTTTTCCTTAAAGAGACAGGGATAATCCGTTGTCTCCTCATGACTCCCTAAACCTTGTGATTTGACCAGCAAGAAAGGTTTCTGGCTTGATGGTTCTACAAGGCCATCTACAGAATTTGATAGACATTATTTGGCTCTACCTTGGGATGATACTCCTGCAAAGCACATCACATAGTCTGGACTGCTGAACATGCAGTCATCTATCTTAAGGAGCCTCTGCAGATCATGCCAAACCTCCAGTATCTCACCCTTTCTTCCACTGTCCAATCAAGTGAGCACAAAACATTTGGTCTCAGATTTAGTTGCAAGCCCATTCTAAGAGAATATTCAGCAAATAGCTGTGGTGACAACAAAACGTGCTCCCCCAAAGACGTAGATTTCTTAAGATTTGGTATTCCTGAAGATGAGACAACTCAGGAATGCAGAGATTGCAATGGTCTCAATAATATGCTGGCAAGTGTGCTACATCAGCAAGTTTTAGAACATGAAAATGCTCACCAGGACCTAAATGGATCCTTCTCCATTTTTGGTTGTGCTGTTCAAGTTGAGCACATATTGGGTATTCAGTCTTGCCTTTCTTCAGGGAAATACATTCCAAATAACACTGACAGTAGTGTTTGTGAAGGAGGAACATTCTGTGTCTCCTAAATGACAGATCCAGCTTTCTCCTGTTGGGTCATCTGTGGAATGATTTGTCATCACACCAGATGTGGGGTTTTCTTCCCAGTTCAAACATGACCTAATCCAGTGAGATGCCCCACATGCACCTCCTCTCTGAAATTTTGCTGTCCATCCTTGTGAGTGGCTGCTAATGCCCTAGGCCAGTTTCATGATTCAGCAGTCTACCAAGTGAGCCCAGACTAGCAAGAATGTCTTTGTAGGTCCATTCCCCTGGTCATGTGCCAGGCTAGGTGACCCATGTAGAACACATCTGCTTCACTCCCTGGTCCACTTCTCCTGGTGGGAACCAATTGCCTGAAGGGGGGGGACCCCATTCCCTGGAAGTCAAAATGTCTGCTGTGATCAAGTTAGCACATTGCACCCTGCTGAACATGGTCAGGATTGCAACCTCTCAGGTTTCAGCAGGGTCCCTTATCTTGGATGAAATGGGATATCAAAAATCCCAAAGGGATATTCCCACTATGCATACTCATTCACTTCTCCTGTGTTAAGACTTTTTGATCGCATTTGTGGCCAATAAGAGACCAGTGAGTCTCGACCTCTTCATCTTCCCTCTTCCCATCACATCTATTCCTGAGATTTAACTTTTTATTATTTTTTATATTTTTAGTTATTGGTGGACTTCTATTTATATGTGGTGCTGAAAATCAAAACCCAAGTCTCAAACGGGCAAGGCAAGTGCTCTACCACTGAGCCAGAAGCCCAGCTCATGTGCTTTTCTTCAAGGTTCCTCTGCAGAAGAAAGAACCTGAAGAAATTTCCATTCCCATGACAACCTTCTCACCATTGTGCTGTTTTCTGGTATTTCTGGTATTTCTGGTATTGCAGGCGGTATGTGCAGCACAGCTAGGATGACAGACAAGCAACTCTTTTAAGCCCATGTTGCCCAAGGCCCAGCAACAGCCCTTGGAAAGAGGAAAAGCATGCATTCTCCAATGTGAGCCAGAAAACTCCATGCCCTTTTAAACCAAGTTCCCCCATACCAGTCCCTTTCAATCTGCTAAATAGAGCTCTCCTCTCTTGTGTTGTTATGTCCTAGGAGCACTGGGAGAGATGTAGGCTTTTCTAGAGTATGATGAAGACCAGCATCACAGCATTTTGTGAAGAAATGAAGACTGACAGTTCAGTGGATAGGACGTTCTGCAAATAATCTCACTGCAAAGAATGTTGAGAAGAATTTCTGCAAACATAACTACTGGGAATTTGAAACCTGATGACATTTGTTTTTTTCCACTGGGCAAATAATATTCATGGATGCACAGTACCTGTGAGACATCATATCTTCCCACTCCCTGTGTATATTTACACTGTGCCTTGCCTAGATGCTGTGATCTTCCCTAATTAGGAAACAGACTTTTCCCAGGAAAACACTTTTTTCAAGCACCCACATACTAGAGGTGAAAATCAAGGTTCAGGACCTCCACCAGGGCATGCATTTGGCCCAGCTAGTGAGAATTTGTTCAATGAATAGACAGGAGGAATGAGAAGAATAAGACAGGTGTGAGCAGATTGTGATGGAAAGGGGTTGGTATTCAGGTGTTAAAGAATCCCTTAAATTTCTTTATTGCCAATGACCAGAGAATGTAATTTTCCTAGAAGGGTTTAGTCTCCTACTGCTGCATGCACCCATGGTTCCCTCAGATAGTTGGGCCTTGAGGTGCTACAACTCTTTTTCCTTAGAGGGACAAAGATAAACCTTTGTCCCCTCATGACTCCTTAGACATTGTAATTTGACCTACAACAAAGTTTCTGCCTTGATGGTTCTACAAAATCATGTACAGAATTTGATAGAAATTCCTTGGCTCTACATTGAGATGATTTTCCTGCAAAGCATATCACATATTAAGGCCTGCAAAACATGCAACGATCTACCTTAAGGAACCTCTGCAGATCACGCCAAGCCTCCAGTATCTTAACCTTTCCTCCACCCCAATGAAGTGAACACAAAACATATGGATAAATCTCAGATTTAGATGCAAGCCCATTCTAAAGAGAGTATTCAGCAAGCAGCTGTGGTTAGAGCAAAAAGTGCTTCCCCAAAGTCCTAGTTATCTTCAGATTTGCTATTCCTGAAGATGAGACAGCACAGGAATGCAGATGTTATAATGGTCTCATTTATATGCTGGCAAGTGTGCTGCATCAGCAAGTTCTACATATTGTGAAAATATTTCTGCATCAAAATTTGAGTTCAAGAGCCCATTGCAAAATCATAGCAAGACAATTTCTGAGTACACTGTATTTGTAAATCAACAGCAGAGGTGCTTGGCCCTGGTCAGTTGAGTGTGCCTATAATGTCTCTCCTAAATTGCCAGCAACTTGCTATCCTCCATCCTAAATACTTAGTGATGAACTCCCTCCTCTCTACATTGGGGAGCTCAGCTATTCCTCACCTGTACTTAGAATTCCTAAATGCCAGGTTCCATCTGTCTTCTGTTGGATCATCTGTGGAATGTTGTGGCATCACACCGGAGGTGGAGTGTTTCCCAGTTCAAAATGACCTAACCCACTGAGCTGTCCTGCATGCTCCTCTTCTCTGAAATTTTGTCCATCCTTGTGAGTGACAGCTAATGCCCTAGGCCAGATTCCTGACTCAGCAATCTACCTAGTGAGCAAGAGTGTCACTGTAGGTCCATGACCCAGGGCCTGTGCTTAACTTGGTGACCCACCTGTCCTCAAGCACCCTGCTTCTCTTCCTGATCCTCTACCTCTGGTGGGCACCAATTGCCTACAGGATTCCCCATTTCCAGGAAATCATAATGCCTGCTGTGTCCAAGTTATCACAGTGCACCCCCTGGTATATCGACAGTATGGCAACATGTCAGGTTTCAGCAGGGTCCCTTTTTGGGATGAAAAGGGATGTCACAAATCCCAAGGGGGCATGCACACTACACACCCTCATTCCACTTCTCCTGTATTAAGCAGTTAGGATCGCAATTGTTGCCAACAAGAGACCACTGGGATTCGCACACTTCATCTTTCCTCTTCCGTTCACATCTGGGCATGAGATTCCTGGTGTATTATATATATATTTTAGATCTTTATGGACTTTTAATCTACTATTAGTATGTGGCGCTAAAAATCGAACCCAATGTATCACACAGGCAAGGCAAGTGCTCTACCACTGAGCCAGAAGCCCAGTCCATGAGCTTTTCTTCAAGGTTCCTCTGCAGTAGCCAGAATCTGAAGAAATTTCCATTGCCATGGCAACCCTCTTGCCATTGTGCTGTCTTCTGGAATTTTTGTGACTGCAGGTGGTATGTGCAGTGCAGATAGAATGAGAGTCAAGCCATTCTTTTAACCCATATTGCCAAAAGCTCAGCAACAACCTCTGGAAAGAGAAAAAGCCTGCATTCTCCTACAAGAGCCAGAAAATTCCAAAGCCTTCCCAACCAACCTCCCGCATGCCAGTCCTTACCACTCTCCATACTACAGCTCTCCTCTCTCTTGATGTTATTTCCCAGGAGCACTGGGAAACAAGTTAGCATTTCTAGATTATGATCATAACCAGGGTCACAGCATTTTGTGGAGAAAAGAAGGATTGATTGTTCAGTGGATAGGACTTTCTGAAAATAAACTCACTGCAAGGAATGTTGAGAGGAATTCCTACAATATAACTTCTGGAAGTTTGAAAGCTCAATGCAGATGATTTTTTTGTTCACTGGGCAAATATTATTTATGAATTCACAGGTAATATGAGACATCCTGTTTTCCCTTTCCCTATATTTACATACTCTCCCTTGCCATGATTCTGAGACATTCCCTAATTAGGAAACATACTTTTCCCAGGAAAACCACGTTTTTCAAGCACACACTTACCTGAGGTGTACATCAAAGTCCAGAAGCTTCACAGGGGTATGCATTTGGCCCAGTTGGTGCAATTTACAAAAGGAAAAGGCCAGGAGGAATGAGAAGAATAAGACAGGTGTGAGTAGTTTGGGATGAATAGGGCTTGGTGTTCAGGAGTTAAAGAATCCCTCAAATTGTTTAGTCCCAAAGTCCAGAGTATGTAATATGTCCTACAAGGGCTTCTCCTACTGCCACATGCACCCATGGTTCCCTTGGATAATTGCTCCTTGTGGTGCTACAACTCTCTTTTTCCTTAAAGGTACAGGGATAAACCTTAGTCTTCTTATGACTGCCTAGAGTTTGGGATTTGACCAGCAACAATGGTTTCTGTCTTGATTGTTCTACTGAGCCATCTACAGTATTTTATAGAAAATATTTGGCTCCACCTTTTGTGACTTCCCTGTAAAGCATATCACATTGTCAAACCGGCAGAACATTCAATCATCTACTTAAGGAGTCTCTTCAGATCATGTTAAACCTCCAGTTTCTCAACATATCTTTCACTGTCCAATCAAGTGAAAACAAAATGTTTGCATAAGTCTCAGATTTAGTTGAAAGCCCATTCTAAAGAGAATATTCAGCAAGGAGCTGTGGTGGTAGCAAAAAGTGCTTCCCCAAAGACCTAGATTTCTTAAGACTTGGTATTCCTGAAGATGAGATAACACAGGAATTCAGAGTTTGTAATGGTCTTATTTATTTGCTGGCAAGTGTTCGGCATCAGGAAGTTTTCAATGTTAAATTGTTCAACAGGGCCTAAATTCTTTTCCATTTTTGGTTTTGATGTTCAAGTTGAGCACATATTGGGTCTTCATTCTTGCTTTTCTTCAGGGAATGATATTCCAAAAATCACTGACAGTAATGTTTGCGAAGGAGAAGCATATGGGGCACACTGCAGTCTCTCTGCAAAAGAAGTGCGCATCTACACCTCAAAGTTGTCCAACATTACCTGAATATCAACTTGAAAACAGAGATTTATACAAAACACAGCTGAACGTTGCCCTGGATATACTCAGTTTGTTGTGTTATGTATGATTTTAGACAGCATTTATTAAAGATTTTATGCATTGGCACCGAATGCATAAATTAAGTTCCAATTATATCATTCAGCAGTGACAGAGTCAACATAATACCTGATTTCCCAATAGAGTTAAAGATCCAGGTTCATTATTAATGGAGACTTTTCAGTCTTTTGTTAATTTTGAGTAATGTCTTAAGAGATACTGTGCAGGGAAGGGTGAAGGACAATATATTCAGATGTTTATCTAGGAAATGAGTCTTGATTTTGATGTTAGTTTAGGGATGACCCAAAAACCTATTTTAAATAATCCTATTGAAGATATGAAATAAGAGACATTAGTTAAAAGGCACAATTTGAGTGGATGCCTGTAATTCCTCTGAATATGGACTTAGAATTTTGAAATGCTGTATGATCTCATTTTCCTGTGCCCTACATCCTATCACACCTTTCATACTTCTGTTGCTTTCTCTGTTTTTCATGTTAGGATATAGACGGTCTTGTGCCTTCATTGTTGCATAATATCAAAGATGGCTTTTTTTAGATTTGCCTTGTTGTGCCGCACTGTTTATTTCCATAAGAATCATTCAGTGATCCATATGCAAATATGTACATGGTGTAAATTGAAGTGTTTGGGTGTCTGTGCTGGGGTGAATGAAGGCCTTTCCTACCAGTTTATATGTCAGGAAAGCTAAATCTGCATATGCTTAATTAGGTATCCCTTGAAAGCTTCAGGGAAGATTCAACATTGGGGGATGTCCTTGAGGTCCTCAAGGTCCGCAATTGCTTTGTGGTCTGTAAATATCCTTGATTAGAAAACTATCTCGCCACAATTTCTTGCTGTATTGGGATAGCACACTGCAGCTGAAGAAAGTTCCTGGGATGTTTGTGGAGACAACTTTTTTTTAAATTTATTTCTACTTCCTTATTGATTCATTTAACACAAATGGAGTACAGCTATTGTTTCTCTGGTTGTACACAAAGTAGAATCACACCATCTGTGCATTCACACATGTACACAGGGCAATGATGTCTGTCACACATTCTGTTAATATTCTTACCCCCCATCCCTGACCCAACCCCTCCCTTCCCTCTATGCTATCTATCCTTCCTCCATTCTTGCCACCCCCCCTGCATTATGCATCATCATTCGTTTATCAGAGAGACCATTCTGCCTTTGGAATTTGGGGATTGGCTGATCTCACTTAGCATAATAGTCTTCAACATCATCCATTTACCTACAAATGCCATAATTTTATTCTTCTTTATGGCTGAGTAATATTCCATTGTGTATATATACCACAGTTTCTTTACCCATTCATCTATTGAAGGGCATCTAGGTTGGTTCCACAATCTAGCTATTGTGATTTGAGCAGCTATGGACATTGATGTGGCTGCATCACTGTAGCAATCTGATTTTAAGTCCTTTGCGTATAGGCCAAGGAGTGGGATAGCTGGGTCAAATGGTGGATCCATTACAAGTTTCCTAAGGAATCTCTGCACTGCTCTCCAGAGTGGCTGCACTATCTTGCATTCCCACCAGCAATGTATGAGTGTACCCTTTTCCACACATCCTTGCCAACACCTGTTGTTGCCTGTATTCTTAATAAAATACATTGTAATTGGGGCAAGATGAAATCTTAAGGTGGTTTTGATTTGCATTTCTCCTATAACAAGGGATGTTGAGCATTTTTTCATAAATCTGTTGATTGCTTGTAGATCTTCCTCTGTAAAGTGTCTGTTCATTTCCTTGGCCCATTTATTGACTGGGTTGTTAGTGTTCTTGGTGTAAAGATTTTTGAGTACTGCCTGAAAGTTCAATATTCAAACGGGGAGGAATAGAGGACATTTCTTGATCCCAAAATGAGAAGGTTGTTGGAGAGGAAAACAACTTCTGTGTAGGGACTCTCATAGAGGCTGTACTTAAAAGTGGTCTGTGGAGAGTTGTTAATTAAGTACAGAAGTTGTTTTTCTCTCCAACACCCTTCTCATTTTGGGATCAAGAAATGTCCTCTATTCCTCCCCATTTGAATATTCAACTTTCAGGCTTTCTACCATTCCTCTCTTTCAGATGAACACATGTTCAAGTTTTGTGTGGTGCCCTGTAACAACGTGTTTATCCTGCCCTCATCAGGCACTTGTCTCATCCCTCAGTTTTATATTTTTGGAGGATCATTTTTGCAGGGTGTGTGACACTGGCCTGTAGTTAGCATCTTCAAGCTGCTGGTTAAGCTGTCCTAGGATTTGTGAAGTTTCTTTGTTCAGATATTAAATATGGGGATCAGAGAATTACACCTGAAGTGAGGACACATTGAGAAAATGTTTCTGCATCCAAGGTTGGGTTCAAGGGCCAACTGGAAAATCATAGCAAGACAGCTTCTGAGTGCACCCTAAGAAAACAACAGAGGTGCTGGGGCCTGACAAGTTGACTGAGAAAAGACTGTCTCTCCTAGATTGCCATCAACTTGCTGGCCTCCTTCCTTAATATTTAGTGATGTATTCCCTTCTACTCCTCATGGAGAGATCAGCTGCTCATCACTTGCACTTAGATTTTCCAGGTTCCAGCTGTCTCCTCTTGGGGCATCTGTGGAAAATTGTGGCATCACACAAGAGGTGGAGCACTATTTCCCAGTTCAAACTTGACCTAACTCACTGAGATTCCCCACATGTTCTTCTCTGAGATTTCTTTGGCCATACTTGTGAGTGACTACTAATGCCCCAAACCAGTTTTCCTGCTCAGCAAAGGACTGAGTGAGTCCAGACTAGCAATATGTATTCGTATGGCCATGAACCTGGACCTGTGCTAAGCTTGGTGACCCACCTGTCCTCAGGTACCCCCACTTCTCTTCCTGTTCCACTATTCCTGGTGGGGACCAATTGCCTCCAGGGGTTCCCCATTCCCAGGTAATTATAATGCCTGCTGTGGCCCGGTTAGCACATTGCACCCTCCTATACA
>JAJEJO010054524.1:0-17717 GCA_020662805.1 Glaucomys volans | reverse complement strand
TGCACAGTCCAAGACACAGAAGCCCCAGAATAAGAAGGAGCAACAGTGCTACCCTAGTCCCAGACCAAGGCTTCTGGAAATTACCTGGAGAATCACTGGCAGAGTCCACTTTGGAAGAGTGAAGAAGCAAGAGTCTGATATCCTCAGATGATCAAAGCAGCAATCATGATCTCCTTCAAGAAGAGCCGAGTTTGCATCTGCATCTGCTTGTTCCAGCTTTTATTCCATCCTGTTGGGCTGTGCTCCCCATGCTTAGGGAGGGTCCTCAGTTCCAATTCCACATTCCAATCATACCTAGACCACCCTCATTAACATTCCCAGAAGCCTCTACTTAATCATCAGTATCTCTTAATCCAATCAGATTGCAATTCACATTAACCATTACAGGTCCTACATCACAATTAAATATGGGAACAAGAAGTTCTTGTGTGACTGCAGATAACAATAAGGCACTCCATACTTCAATAAAGGAGAAGAAAGGGTTTTAGAAGTTCTTACCATAAACAAATGATAAATGTTTGAAGAGATAGATATTTTAACCTGATAGGAACATTATACAATGTACGTATCCCTTAAATATCATTACAATTGCCTCATTAAATTTTTATGCATCAGTTTAAAGTAAATTTGGTTTTAAAAATCACTAACTTTCAATTCTCACTTTGTTCCTCCAGACTCAGGGATGTTAGCTTTGTGACTTGCTGAATATCCAAGTGCATTGATAATTAAAGCAAGACTCATGGATGGCATGGAGATTCCTGACACCATCAAGATGACTCTCTAGGTTTTTCCACACTACTTTGTAACAGATATAACTGAATGCTTAACTCTAACTGTATCTGTGACACCACTTTCAGTAGTTTCCCTTGTCATACTACTTTTCAGATTTCCACCTCCTGGCTATTGTGACTAGAGCTGCAATAAACATGGAAGAGAAGAGGTTTCTTCCACATATTGATTTCATTTTCTTTGGGTCATTACCCAATAGTGGGATTATTGGATCACCTGGTAGTTAAGTGTTTAATTTTCTGAGCAACCTCCATGCCATTCCCACAATGTCTGTGCTAACATACATTTCCACCAACAGTGTGCAAAGGTTCCTTCTACTAACTTCCTTGCCAGCACTTAGGTTTTGTCTCTTCGATGACAGCCATTGTCACCAAAGAGACGCTGGCATTTTGTTATGGAGGCATTCTCTGCCTGCTTCTGCTCCCTTCTCCTGTACATACATGCCTGTGGACTTTTTCCTTTTCAGGTATTTTCAAAAGAAATCCTCTGTCAAGACTGCTGTGACACTAATGCTTGATTTGTGACAAAATAGTGACAGTAGCAGATGTTTAAGTTTCTGAAGAATGCATTCAAAAATTGACTCTTCAAGTAATCACGAAGTTTGCCTCAGATATGAAATCAACTTTCCTACTCCATTATGATGATAACTCGAAAGAATGTGTGATAATATGCATCAATTTAGTCCAGAAGAAGTAGGAACTGCACTACTAGAAGCATAAGTCACCGAGTTTGAAAGTATATCATATGTACAGAGAAAAATGAGGATAAAATTTACTTTTAATGGCTCTTGGAGGGATGGGGAGAGATGAAATTATATTTCTATGAAGTAGAAAATATTTACAAAGCTTCTTCTTTGAAAAAATTAATGAAATTATTTAATATTAATATACAAGTATTCATGTTTCCAAAGCATTAGTCAAAAAAGCAGATTACTTTTTCTGACTTGGATCAACTTCTTGGATCAACACCAGCATCCTAGCCCAGGAACCCTGCTTGGATTCCAGTTGGCCACATTTGTATAAGAAATGGCTCAATGATAGAAAAATGGAAAACGGAGTTTATGCAACTTGATAAACTGGGGAGAAGCAATCCCATAGGTCTCACAAAAGTGGGTGCCATTTATAGAAACCAAGCCAGGTGATAAACACGCATAGGATAGGTAGGCTGTGTTAATCTGTGTCAGTCATAAATTCTTTGGCACGTCCTCAGCAGGAGAAAGTCCTTATTCTCAGCATGAGGAGGTTAAAGAATAAAAGCAAAATGGACCTTTTAATTTCAAAGGGTCTTGTTTCAAAGCATATATGGATAACAAATATTGTAATTACATATAAATATTGCCTCTCCTTTGGTTATTGTTGCTATTGCTAATATGATAAAGAAAAAGTAGTTGATAAACACTGTATCCTTAATTCATCAATTCTGGACCTATTCTGTTCCTTTCTTGCATTTAGATCTAGTAATTTAGGATATAATATCTATTTATAATTTAATTTTTCATATAAAAATACTTTACCTACATATACTGTTTCTGCATTCTTCGCTTTTCTTGAATTTCTTCTTCCATGCCAATCAGACTTCTTACATATTATCATTTAATCTCGGACTCTTGACATTCTCATAATTTTGTAATCTACTATTTTTCTAGCTTATATATAGGGAATGGACAAGTATGTTTATTATAAAAAGTTCTGTTCTTTTGCCCCCAAATGACTGATACCATAGAAGCTAATGCTTCCAGGAAAAAGCTCATCTTCATTAAATAGCTTGTCTTTATTCAAACAGAAATAGAATACTTTAGTTCATTACTGTGAACTAAAGGAATCCCAAGCAACACCTGCACAGATACAAGTCAAAGAAAACCTGCAAGGAAGTGAATTATGATGCTTCAATAGATGGTTTTGGAAGACTCTGATAAACTCCCTTTAAATATATTTAACCCACAAATATATGTAGCTTTTTATCCCAAATTAAAAAACAACAACAACAAAACTTTCAACATAGAATAATTTAAGGTATTAAAACTACAAGTGAAGGTTTTTAATATTCTCTCTACTCTCAACGCTCACATATTTCTCAAATCCTAATTCATGATTCCTCAAAACCATGAGTGGATAAGTGGAATGAACAATAAATGGGATGTTGTAGCATTTGATCCTTAACCTGATATTAATGCCAAACAGATATAATAAGTGTTTTTGGTAACATCCAAAAGTCCAATATACAGTTAATGTCTAATATAAGAAAGTATTTTCAGAGCCACATAATTATTGCTCATCACAGGGAATTGGTCAGTTTCCATTTTACTTTATTCTACAGCTAATGACACTTGGCCCTTGGGGAAAACAATGTGCAGAGAAAACTGAGTATCTCCAGAAAGCCAATACACAGACAGATATTGGTCACTATTCTAGCCCTGATAATTGGCTCCATTCTTAAAGATAAGAACTATTTATAGCTATGTATCTTGAGAGGTAATGAGGACTCTAAGAAGGAGCAAATCTCTCTGCATTTTCCATGCCTTGCAGCTGCTGAGGTGAGCCTGCTGGCATAGGTAGGTGGGGTGCCCATCCTTTCATTCTTTAGCATCAGGTTGAATTATTACCCTCCACATCCCTTTTTCCTCCTCATGGTCCATTTACCTTCCTGTCTCCACTTTTCTTTATTAGCTCACTTTATTGAATGATCTTCACTCAATTTGTTTTGTGTCCTCTGGTCTTCCCTCATAGTTGAAATTATATAATGAGATGAACTCAAAGTATTCTTCAAAGTTATAATACTTTTAAGTGTTACATGAAATACTTTGATTTTTCCATTCCTTCTCTGTCTGAATACTTGGATCATAAAAAATAAAAACAATATCTGTATCTTGGCTATCACCTCCTTACTGATGCAACTTGAAAGCACATGCTATTTTATTTTTGTGACATCCCTTCAATCACTGTGAACAACTCTTTTCTAAATATTATCAAAATTATCATGATGGATAACACTCATATAGAACCTACTATGTGCCATGGTATTCCTTGATACTTAAAGTAGAAATTGCTTCATATTATTTTTCCTTCTCACTTCATTAATTTTGATGCTTCATGCTTTAAATTTAAATACATATATATATATATATATATATATAAATACATATATGATATCTTTAAAAATAGAGCACATCAGTTTATGGAGGAAAAAAAGGCATAAAGTTGAAATCAAAAACCCTTAGAAATTTTTAATAACTCTTGAATATTTTACTCATGGAAAACACTATCCGGTCCAACCCCATAAAAATTATACTATTTCCTTGATTTACTGATATTCTTTCTATGCTCATTAAAATGGACTTAAGAATCATTTGTAAAGCCTGTTTAGGAATAATTCATCCATTAGCTTTTCTAATTGATCTACTTTTAAGCAATTGGTTTCCACTCAGTATTAGAAGAATACTCGAAATTAAGCAAAGCAACTTTCAATAATTTCCATACAATTTTTTTCCGTTTATTTCCTTAAAGTTTATTCCATAATAGAGGATGAGTGGGTCACAGCTTAGAGTGATGGCTATTAATGCATAACCTTCTGCAGTGAGCCCACACTTCACCTTCCACTCAGCTGGCCAGAGCAGCCCTGCCTCCTGGACCACAGGTGTGATCACCTGTTCAGGAAACTATTTGAAAGTGGAATCCAGCTTCTGAATTTGGAATTATTTTAGAAAGGCCTCTTAACCTCACATTGTAAAAAATTAATTCACACACCTTTTATAAAAATGTCATGTTTACATTTTACCTTAAAGCCTTCCATACATCCTGATCTTATTTCACCATAAGATGTATGGTAATGCTTGTATAATCCTCTGTGTCTGATATTGATATGAACAATTAATTATGGAATAGTATGACTTTTCAATAATCCTTCATTTACTACATAATCACAACATTTTTTTTTGCCATGTACAAATTTCCTAATGTGCATCTAATTCTATACTTTTTCTTACATATGCTCTTCAATTTAGTCAATTATCATGCCTTAATTATTGTGGTTTTTGATATATTCTGATTTTATTTTTAGAAATCATCTAGATCCTCCTCTGACTCCCTTCATGTTTCTTTTCCATGCTTTCCCTGATTTTGAAGTGGACTTGGGTTCAATTTGCATTGTTCTATTAGGGATCCACTGAGCTGTTGATCAGCACTGCACTTAATTCTTAGATAAGTACAGTGAGGACTTGTAGTTACAGTGAAGAAGACTTTCAGTCTTCCTTTTTCTGTTAACATGATTTGAATTCCCTTTTTATTCAGGATTTCAAATGAATCAGAAAAATAATATGTATATTTCAATACAATGCAGATATTCCATGTTTCCTTTAAATAACACATTTTATCATATTTTAACAGGCTGTTACTGAGTTTTTATATTTAAATAATCTTATTGAATTTAATATTACCCAAGTAATTATCTTAAGATTTTGAGGCCAGGAGTTTTGTGATTTGGCAAGCAAGGATTACAGCTTCACTACCTTCTTTTCAAAGCTATTACTTTATTTAAACTTCCATTCTAATTTGTAATATGTTATTGAAACACAGTGCCAGCAGGCTTCCTTCCCTGATTTATTTTCAATGTTTTACCTATTATTAGAAGTTGATAGCTTAAAATCCATCAGAAGCATCCTGAATGAACTATTTTTAACAGTTCCTATTTTCCTAAATTTTTAAACAGAAATCAATTTTGAATTGACTCTGTAACTACATTGTATATTCATTTTCTAGCATCATTAAGGAAGTAGTCTGAATCAAACTATGCCCTTCACTCAGAGTTTTGTGTGGTAATGTGTGGAATTTCCCCTTGATAGACCCATCAAAGAATTCTTCCCTTGATAGAACCATCAAAGGATTTAAGTTACAAAATCACAGGAGTGTTTTGGATCTTTAGATGGATATCTCTGGAAGAAAAGTATAGAATAGTCTGGACTTGGGGCAAAAAGAAAGCTAAGATATCATGCAATAAGTAATGTTTTCTTTGCCAGCATGAGAATATATGAATAATTAAAGTAGAACAAAGGGAGGGAAGATAGTGCTATATAAGTGCCTGAATTGAGTTTCTGGAAGAATGGCAATAACAATAATTAATACATTGGAGTGGGTTAGATTTCATTAGAGCTGATGGGAATAGATTGGAGATGTTATGCAGTGGATAATATCAGCAGTTAGGTTAACTTGAAGGTGGAGGTTGGAGCACCCATGTGTTTATACCTCACCATTTCAGACTTATACTTTTGGGGTTCCAAGATAAAGTTAGTCTTATAAATCAATATGTAGGTACTAACTTAAAGGAGTAAGACAGTATTGAATTTTAAAAAAAGAGACAATGAGGTCAAAACTCTGAGTCATGTCAATTATTAAAGATGAGCAGGTGAGAAATAATCAGTGTCTCATATAGAGAAGTTACAGAGAAGTAGGAAGTGTAGAGAACAATTAGGAGAGAACTGTTGTAGAAATATTAGGATTGCATTCAGCTGCAATTAACAGAAAACTGGATTTAAGTGGAACAAACAAATTCATTTTCTTTTTTTACATTATAAGATGCAGAGACCATTTTTGGCTTTGAATTAGTGGTCTAATATGCCCTTTGGGTCCTAGGGTCTTTCTAGTTCTTCACTATTAATTTATTTTGTGGGTTTCTTCACCTTTAAACTTAGCATTAGCATTAAATATAGAATAAAAAATTCCTTCTCTATATGAAGATTTTTCCTTTGTTTAAGAAAAGCCCTCTAGAGGAAACTTAGGTTTACATCTCATCCAACAGTCCTGGATCATAGGCCTCATCTTAGACAAACCCATGGTTGAGGAGAATGGAATTAGAACAATAGATTTAGAAAAATCATGCATTGTGATCTTGATCTGGACTAGAGACATTTTGTCTAAAATTGATAGATTTCATCCCCTGACCTGAAAAAAATAGAATTTCTATTAGCAAGAAGTGGAAAGGGGAGTTATTTTATGAAACCAAGTTATGAAACCAAGTTAAGTTATGAAACCAAGGCTATGAAAATTTGCAGTAATAACACCATGACAAAAAGTATCAAATCCTTCAGTCATATCAAGCAAATTAACATTGAAAAGTCATATTGCATAGGATATTAGGTATTATAATTTCTTTCTCTAAAAAAGAAATCAATAGATCCAGAATATTTCAGTTGAATGAAAGAAAAGTAAAAATAAACTTACCCCTGAACCTTTGGAGAGAGAACAAAGAATGAATAGGGGACACAGAATTGAAGGATTTATTTTTAAATTGAAGTTAGTACATTAATAATTTAAGGAAAGTAAAAATCAAATGAAGTTTAATTGATGGATGTTTGGGGAAGATGCATAGTATATACTTGTGGGCAATGACCTTAAAGAGCAGAGTACATGGTTAGGTGATTGATTACCATCTGCTGAAGTCAGGATTGAAGTCTTGTTTCTGACCCTTTATCCTTCTGAATTTCAGTTTCTTCATTTATTAAATGAATTATTTATTAAAGGGAGTTTTGTGTAGTTTAAATATGATAATGTGCCAAGTCTAGTGCCTTGCTTGAAAAACCATTTAATCAATGTTATCTATTAAAATTAGCATTACTTAATCATCATATTTTATATTCTAATAGGTATTCTGCCTTTGGAGTCAATAATATATTGAGTATGTAAGTCCATGTGTTATCACAGGCAATGAAAACCAACAGGGGCTGAGTTCCATTTCCCCAGATGTGAAAATTGAACACCTAAGAGAAAAGCTGAGGCAAATGTAGAAGGAAAGTTTTATTTAAAGAATAGAAACAGACTTCACCCAGGAGGAAGAAGGGGGCCGAGAGCTGGGTGTCCAAAGAAGTGGGAGTGTTCTGTCCCTTGCATACATCTTTGGTTTTCTTTGTTCTCCTGCCTTCTTTTCCCCTTATCTTGCCAATTTTCTTTCCCATTCTCCTTACTTGACCAAAAGGGTGGAATGATCAAGGAAGGTAGGAGCCCAAGAGGCATTATTTAACAGCTCCTGCAACTCCCTGAAGGTGGGAATAATTCCTGAGGCAGGTTACCTTAGCAAAAGGTTGGACAGGAAGGGGCAGGGCTTTGGAAGGAGGAGGAGGAAAAGACATTATTTGATTTCCTTTCCATTCCAACCAGCCCCCACCTTCCTGATTGAAACTAATTATGTATTATCTGTATTGACTATCTATTTGAGCCCTGGTTTCACTTGTATTCATTATGACTTAAATATAATGATCTCAATCTGTGCCCCTGGCCTCCATGGTAAGTTGTTCAAATAAAAACAACACACACAAAAATGAAACAGGATGAAAGGTACTAAACAGTTTTGGCCTGAAAACCCTGAACAGTGAACTAAGATATTCAGGTAAAGATAATTTTTGAATTAGTAGAACCAGAATTAAAGAGAGTCAGTTAATGTAGAATGGCAACCCAGTTGAATAGAGAATATGGAGGCCCATCTGAGCCTGGGAAGTTGGAAACTGTACCTGGGAGACTGGAATGTTCATGTCTCCAGATCCCTTTGAAACCACCCCTCCCAAAAAGGTTGTTAATGAAGCAACTCCTGAGCGGACTGAGAGCTACTAATCAATGCTACCCAAGCTGCCACTCCCTTCCTGCCTAGCACTCCACCTTCACCCTTCCAGCCCACCTGCTTACCCCCTGGACATCCCACAAACATCTCCCAGTCACTGTACAGGATGGGGGGAAATGAACAAGATACGGGAGAAGAAGGCAGGAGAACAAAGGAAACTTTAGTTTATAGAAAGGTCAGGGTGCTCTCACTTCTTGGGATACAGAATACCAGCCCTGGCTCCCTTCTCCCGCCGGGGAGAAGTCTGTGTTTCTACCTTTAAATGAAACCTGCTCTATATGCTTGCCTCAGCATGTTGCTCTAACATTCAAACTTCAACATTTGAGGAAGCAGAACTTGTCACTGATAACTGGCATTATCATAAGTACAAAAGAAATAATATGAAAATAGCAGAAATTATTGCCACCTGAGATTATGAGAGGAGAACACTTGGAAAGTCTTGGGGGAAAAGGTGTAGACATCCTTAAGAGACAAACAAAACAAAACAAAAGCCTGCTCATGGATCTAAAAGGCTAGTGACCCATTATCATTCATCTGATAAACATCAAGCTTTTTCTCTTTTTATGTGGTCTATCTCTATAATTTTTCTATTCCCTCTGTTGTTATCAGGTTCAATGATTTCTAACTCTCATATCTGTAACCCATAGAATAAATTAGCAGGACTCCTGAGGAGCACACTATATAGCCCTGATTCTGACTGTTCCTCACTTTTTATCCACAGATGTTTGGAACCAGCTTCCCTGCCTAACTCAATGGATGGACTGAATGGCTCTGTGGTTTCTGAGTTTGTGCTGCTGGGACTCTCAGGTTCTTGGGAAACTAAAGTTACTCTCATGTTGACATTCTCCTTGCTCTACTTAGGGATCATCCTGGGAAATCTCTTCATTGTCTTCTTGGTAATTGCTGATTCTCACTTACATTCTCCCATGTACTTCCTGCTGGCCAACCTGTCCCTCATTGATGTGGGACTTTCCTCCACCACAGTTCCCAGAATGGTCACAGACCTTTTGAAGGAGCACAAAGTCATTTCTTTCCAAAGCTGTATGGCACAGGTATGCTTCATCCACATCATGGGAGGAACAGAAATGGTGCTGCTCATAGCCATGGCATTTGACAGGTATGCAGCCATCTGTAAGCCTCTCCAATACTTGAGCATTATGAGCCCAAAGAAATGCATTTTATTTGTGGTCATTAGCTGGGTAACTGGAGTGATCCATTCTATGTCTCAGTTTTCTCTGATTATAAACTTGCCTTTCTGTGGTCCTAATACAATAGACAGCTTTTACTGTGTCTTCCCCAGGATCATCCAACTTGCATGCTCAGATTCAGCCATGTTTGAGTTTCTTGGTACTGCCAACAGTGGCTTCATGAGCATGATCACCTTCTTCCTGCTCCTCCTTTCCTATGTCTTCATTTTGGTCACTGTCTGGAAACGTTCCTCAGGGGACTTATCCAAGGCTCTTGGCACGCTGTCAGCTCACATCACTGTGGTGGTACTATTTTTCACTCCATGCTTATTTATCTATATGTGGCCTTTCCTCACATCTTCAATTGACAAATACATGTTTATAGTTGACTTTGCTATCACCCCTGCCTTGAATCCTATCATATATACATTAAGGAACAAAGATGTAAAATTAGCAGCAGAAAGACTGAGAAAATGGCATCATTATGGCAGATTCTGCTGGCTCATCTGTTGTTGAGATTTCAGGAACTACTTTCACCTGCATGATGGACACCTTCACTTAGGTATCTGGTATTTAATGTGCTCAATTGGAAGTGACATCTATGCTCCTCTCCTGCTCCCATTCATACTGGGATTATGCCTACTCTTCCTCTACAGAATCTACTTCTTGCTTTCTGCTAACATCAGAAATGAGTCCAATGTATTGTGGGTTTCTTCATGAGGCAGAAGTAATGTGCATAAACAAGTTTGCATGATTTAGTTTGTGATCACTTTAGCATAAGACAGGTTATAATGACATCACCTCTGTTTTCCATAGAGTTTCCAAGTAACTTCATACTTAAATTATTGATATCTTTTTTTATACAGAGTAGCCCTCCTATGAAGTATAAGGTATTTTTTGCTCATTGTGGTACTGAGTTGAATTTCCTGAAGCACACACTGTACATATTTGACCTAGATTATCCAGTACTTACCAAATCTCTTTGAATTGGTAGCAATTCTGTTCCAAAATTATAGCATGATTGCTGGGCACCGTGGTGCACATTGTAATCTCACGTACTTGGGAAGTTGCGGTAGGACAATCGCAAGTACCAAGCCAGTAAGTTAGGGAGACCTTATCTCAAAATATAGAGTACTGTTGATGCAGCTCAGTGGTAGAGCACTTGCCTAGTAGGCCCAGTGTCCCACTATGCAAAATAAATAAATTAATTAATAAACAAATTAAAAGAGAGGGATCTAGTTCCACTGAGGATGTGGAGAATCTTTTATAGTTGGTAGGCATCAAAGCACAAATTATTTTAAAAAATTGAACAGAACTATTAAAAGATGCATATAGTATATTTATGCAAAGAAATAAGAAAAAGTGGCACATATAAACACAATGGATTACTATTCAGCATATATAAAGGATGTAGTGGTGACAACATGGATCAAACTGGAGGCCATTATGCTACATGAAATAAACCAGAATTAGAAAGAAAACTAATCTACAATCTTTTTTATATGCAGAAACTTTAACAAAAAAGTCCAAAAAATAGGAACACAGGAAAATGGGATTGCCAAAAGCAGAATTGGGGTGGAAATAGGTAGAAGTCGGTAAAATTTAAAAATGTATTGTTAGAATGAATAAATCTACAAAAATCACGTATTGTGTGAAGACCATAGTTTATAATTTGATATTGTACGCTAAAAATTTGCTGGAGATTTTTAAATGTTCTCAACACACACACACACACACACACACACACACACACACATGCATGTAAAAAGTTTTTTAGGTAAAATGATGGATAATGATAATCTGAGAACAGAAAATATTGTTATATGGTTATCAAAATATCACACTGTGCAACTTAAGTAGATACAATAAAAATGCATTTAAAAACTAAAAAAAGGCAAATCTATAGGAAAAAAGATCAGAGTCCTGATTGTCTGTGTTGGGATGTGGTGCTTAGGCTTAGTTGACTCTGAGGTACCTCAAGAAAGTCTGGGATTTAACAGGACTGCTGTATATTTGCTTTTGTTATTTTAATGCATTTTAAAATTTGTTCTAATTAGTCATACATGACAGTAGAATGCATTTTGACACATTGTACACAAGTGGAGCGTAATTACTCATTCTTCTGGTTGCATATGATGTAGAATCACAGTGGTTGTGTAATAATATATGTACATAGGTTAACAATGTCCTATTATTGTAGTGTCCTTCTGATTCCCATACTCCCTCCCCTCCCTTCACTCCCATCTGCCTGATTCAAAGTACATCTATTCTTCCATAGGTCCCCACCTTTTATTATGGATTAAAATCTGTATATCAGAGAAAACATTTTGCCTTTGGTATTTTGGGATTGGCTTAGTTCACTTTGCATAATATTCTATAGCTCCATCCATTTACCTGCAAATGCCATCATTTCATTCTTCTTTAGGGCTTACTAATATTCCATTGTGTATATAAACCACATTTTCTTTATCCAGTCATTTGTTGAAGGGCGTCTAGGTTGGTTCCATAGTTTGGCTATTGTGAGTTGAGGTGCTATAAACATTGATGTGGTGGTGTCACTGTAGTATGCTAATTTTAAGTCCTTTGGGTATAAACCAGGAGTGGGATAACTGGGTCAAATGGTGATCCCATTCCAAGTTTTCTGAGGAATCTCCATACTGCTTTCTAGAGTGGTTGCACCAATTTGCAGTCCAATTAGCAAGGTATGAATGTACTTTCCCTCTGCATCCTTGCCAACATTTATTGTTGCTTGTATTCTTGCTAATTGCCATTCTGACTAAAGTGAGATGAAATCTTAGAGCAGTTTTGATTTGCATTTCTCCAATTGCTAGAGATGTTGAACATTTTTCATATGTTTGTTGATCAGTTGTATTTCTTCTGTGAAATGTCTGTTCAGTTTCTTAGCCCATTTGTTGTTTTGGTGTTAAGCTTCTTGAGTTTGTTATATATCCTGGAGATTAACGCTCTGAGGCACAGGAGGCAAAGATTTTCTCCTATTCTGTAGGCTTCTCTTTATGTCATTATTTCCTTTGCTGAGAAGTGTTTAGGTTGAATCCATCCCATTTATTGGTTCTTAATGTTACTTCTTGTGCTTGGGAATCTTGTTAAATAAATCAGTTCTTAAGCCAACATGGTGAAGATTTGGTCCTACTTTTTCTTCTATTAGGTTCAGAGTGTCTGATTTAGTGCCTAAATCTTTAATCCACTTTGAGTTGATTTTTGTGCAGGGTGAGAGATAGGGGCTTAATTTCATTTTGCTACATATGGATGTCCAGTATTCCCAGTACCATTTGTTGAAGAGGCTATCTTTTCTCCAGTGAATGCTTTTGGCACCTTTGACTAGTATGAGATCACTGTATTTATGTGGGTTTGTCTCTGTGTCCTCTATTCTGTACCATTGGTCCACACATCGGTTTTGGTGCCAGTTTTTTGTTATTCTGGTTCTGTAGTATAGTTTTATTTTGAGAGGTGGGGGTAGGGGATATATCTGGGATTGAACTCAGGGGCACTCCACCACTGAGTCACATCCCCAGCCCTATTTTGTATTTTATTTAGAGACAAGGTCTCACTGAGTTGCTTAGCAACTTTGAACTTAGGCTGCTTTGAACTCGTGATCCTCCTGCCTCAGCCTCCCAAGCTGCTGGGATTACAGTCATGCACCACTGTGGCAGGCTGTAGTTTAGCTTAAAGTCTGGTATTGTGGTGCCTTCTGCTTCGCTTTACTCACAAAGGATTACTTTGGCTATTCTGGGTCTCTTATTTTTCCCAATGAATTTCATGATTGTCTTTTCTATTACAATATAGAATGTTATTGGAATTTTAATAGTAATTGCATTGAATCTGTATAATGATTGTGGTAGTATGGCCATTTTCTCTCTCTCTCTCTCTCTCTCTCTCTCTCTCTCTCTTTTTTTTTTTTTTTGTGGTGCTGGGGTTTAGAACCCAGGGCCTTGTGCTTGTAAGGCAAGCATTCTACCAACTGAGCTATATCCCCAGTGCTAGTATGGCCACTTTGACAATATTAGTTCTGCCTATCCAAGAGCATGGGCGCTCTTTGCATATTCTAAGGTCATCTTCAATTTCTTTCTTTAGCGTTCACTGTAGTTTTCAAGGTAGAGGTCTTTCACCTCTTTTGTTAGAATTGATTCCATAGTATTTTAATTTTTTTGAGGCTATTGTGAATGGGATAACTTTCCTAATTTCTCCTTCAGTGAATTCCAACAGAAATGATTTGACTTATGGGTGTTGATTTTATATCCTGCTACTTTGCTGGATTTATTTATTAGTTCTAGAAGTTTTCTAGTGGAATTGTTTGGATCTTCTAAATTTAGAATCATGTCATCAGCAAATAGTGATAGTTGAGTTCTTTTCCTATTTGTATCACTTTAATTTCTTTGGTCTGTCTAACTGTTCTGGCTAGAGTTTCCAGGACTATGTGGGATAGAAGTGATGAAATAGGGCATCCTTGCCTTGTTCCAGTTTTTAGAGGCAATGCTTTCAATTTTTCTCCACTTAAAATGATGTTGGCCCTGGGCTTATCATAGATAGTTTATACCATGTTGAGATATATTCCTACTATTTCTAGTTTTTCTAGTGTTTTGAACACGAAGGGGTGGTGTATTTTGTCAGGTGCTTTTTCTGTGTCTATTGAGATGATCATATGATTGTTGTCTTTAAGTCTCTTGATGTGATGAATTACATTTGTTGATTTCTGTATGTTGAACCAACCTTACATCTTCTGGAATGAACACCACTTGATCGTGGTACACTGTCATCTTAGTGTTTTAGTACATGATTTGCCAGAATTTTATTGAGAATTTTTACATCTATGTTCATCAGGGATATGGGCCAGAAGTTTTCTTTCTTTAATGTGTCTTTGTATACACATTTTGGTATCAGGGTGATACTAGCCTTGTAGAATGTTTGGAAGGGTTCCACTCTTTTCTATTTCATGGAATAATTTAAGGAGTATTGGTGCTAATTCTTCTTTGAAGGTCTTATAGAACTTGGCTGAGAATCCATCAGTCCTGGGCTTTTCTTGGTTGGTAGGCTTTTTTTTCATATTTTTATTTATTTTTTTTAATTTTAATTTTCTTTACAGACTGCATTTTGATTCATTGTGCACAAATGGGGTATATCTTTTCATTTCTATGGTTGTGCATGATGTAGATTCATACCATTCATGTAATCGTACATGTGCATAGGGTAATGATGTCTGTCTCATTCCACCATTTCTCATACCCCTGCTCCCTCCCCATTTCATTTCCCTCTTTGTAATCCAAAGTTCCTCCATTCTTTCCTCACCTGCACCCTCCCAACCCAATTATATATCATCATTCACTTATCATCAAAAACATTTGGCCTTTGGAATTTGGGGATTGGCTTATTTCACTTAGCATGATATTCTCCAATTCCATCCATTTATCTGCAAATGCCATAATATTATTCTTCTTTATGGCTGAACAGCATTCCATTGTGTACATATACCACAACTACTTTATCCATTCATCTGTTGAAGGGCATCTCAGTTGGTTCTACAGTCTAGTTATTGTGAATTGAGCTGCTATCAACATTGATGTGGTTGTGTTACTGTAGTATGCTGATTTTAAGTCCTTTGGGTTATAAACTGAGGAGTGGGACACCTGGGTCAAATGGTGGGTCCATTCCAAGTTTTCTGAGGAATCTCCACACTGCTTTCCAGAGTGGTTGCACCAATTTGCAACTCCACCAGCAAAGTAAAGGTGTGCCTTTTTCCCCACAGCCATGCTAACATCTATTATTGTTTGTGTTCTTGATCATAGCCATTCTAATCGGAGTAACATGTAACCTTAGAGTTGTTTTAATTTGCATTTCTCTAATTACGAGAAATGTTGAACACTTTTTCATATATTTATTGATTGACTTTACATCTTCTTCTGTAATGTGTCTGTCCAGTTCCTTGGCCCTTTTATTGATTGGGTTCTTTGTATTTTTGGTGTAAAGTTTTGTAAGTCTCTAGTTTATTATTTGTAAATTATGCCTTCCAAAGGTTTTAAGAAGAGAATAAAAAAGATTACATTAAAGAATTATTGAAAGCTCATTATAAGTATTAGAAAACTCTTATAAACTATTATAATATGTATGGAAAACATGAGCAAAATGGAAATTTAGATCAAGGATACTTTGTAATCATTCTTGAAAATGGCCTGCAGGAATTCACTGAGAAACAAATACAAGTTGCTTCTCATTTCCTCAGAATCTAACATACAGATATTTTCATCAACTGCTTTAAGGATGTGCACCACCCCACTTCTTTTGATGTGTAAAATGGAGTGAGGTTTCCAATGAGCACATTGACCATTAATATTTATTTGAGTCTTTCAAAACTTCTTTCCTTTGTTCAGCAAATAAATTCTTGGACTGTAAAAAGATCAAGAGAGCAATAATGAATGAGTAGTTCCACTGTCTCACCAATTGACCAAGATTTCTTCTGCTCTTCCCTTCCTCCCTTATCCCAAATACCTGATTGAGTCTAACTTCTTAATAATCAGTCAACTGTAGCTGACTTCCTTCCACCTCCTTTCTCTTTCTTTCACCCAATGGACTGTTGCGATGTTGTACCTGCCTTTCTACACTTCAGCAGCCCCTGCTTAACCACATGTCTGTGCACACATCTAAATTTAAGAAACATTTATTTTAAACTTCAAGTTAGTACAAGGCTAAGATTCCCATTTTGTGCATGAGATGTAGTTACCTGATCACTGCAAGTTGAAAAATTAAGTTCTTGTTTCTATTCTGTAAGTGCTTAGTTCACCTCTTTCTCTTTGGATCCCATTAGAACAGAAAATACTAAATGGAAGAAATAAACCAGTCTGTGGTGCACGAGTTCATTTTCCAGGGACTTTGTAACTCAAAGGAGCTGCAGATCTTCCTCTTCCTGTCATTCTTTATACTCTACCTGATGACTGTGGTGGGCAACCTCTTTGTGGTGCTATTGATCATCACTGACCCCCACCTCCATTCCCCCATGTACTTCCTGTTGGATAATCTCTCCTTTGTTGACTTCTGCCTTTCCTCAGTCACCACCCCCAAACTGACCACAGACCTCCTAAAGGACAAGAAGATCATTTCCTTTGGGGGCTGCGATGCTCTGTGTGCATTTCTTTGCAGGAAGTGAGATGGTGCACCTTGTGACAATGACCTGTGACCATTATGTGGCCATCTGCAAACTACTGCATTACTCCAGCATCATGGACAGACAAAAGTACATCTGGCACTAATATAAATTTGACCCCCAAACTATATATGCCATTCATGAAAACAGAACCAACCAACGAAACAAATAAAAGATCAATACCCCCAGAAAGTGGAACAAAAAAATTTAAGAATCATAAGTTATGTAAAGATTAATTTTATATCTGAAGTGAAAGGTTAATTTAGCAATTTGAATAAATCACATGTTAAGAATAAAAATCCTGCACATTTCAATAAAAACAGAAAAGTGCAGTGAATAAAATCTAATAAAGGTTTGTGATAAAACTCTTAGAAATGAAGGCATAGAATGAAAATTCCCCAATGTGTTAAAGGATATTTACAAACTATCTCTAACACATTATATTTAATGATAAAATATTGGACTCTTTTTCCATGTAAGTAATGGAATGGGAGGACTATTTCTTTTCAACACTACATTCCTATTTTATTGCAAGGCCTGGACAGTAAAACAGAGTGAGGGAACTAAGCATAATGCATTAAAGAATAGAACCAAGCAGTATTCTTCAGTGACAATATTTTTCTTCAAAACTAGACATCCCTTCTTTAGAGTGCTCAAGTGTAACAGAGTCTACCTATTCTTAATAACTTTTAGCACATATTTCCTTTTTTCCTCACCAGATAGCAGCTATGGTGATGTGCAGGGATCAGAGTGAAAACAGATGGAAAAGTAGATCAAATAGTATTTTTTTAGAAGCAAGGGGATATCAGCAAGTAGAATTGGGCTTCTGTTAAAACAAAGAGTGAGAGCTCCAAGAACAATTCAGTAAAGTCTTCACGTGGTGAGGGCTCATAATACAGCAGGAAGGGAAGAGCTAGCCTTATGCTTAGCCTCAGGAACAAGCCACTCTAGACCCCCTCAAGACACCCCTTGCTTCAAGGAATGCA
>JAJEJO010054508.1:0-15897 GCA_020662805.1 Glaucomys volans | reverse complement strand
TCCTTCCTTCCTTCCTTCCTTCCTTCCTTCCTTCCTTCCTTCCTTCCACTTTTTGAGTTACTGGGTTCAAACCCAGGGTCTTGTGCATGCTAGCCAAGCAGTAAGCAATCTAACACTGAGCTATGACCCCAACCCTTTTCTTTCTTCCACCCTCTCCCTCCCCACCCCTCCTTCCTTTCCCCTCTCTATCCTTTCTGGATTGCTCTCTTTCTTGATGAACTGCAGGCAATCTTTAATTCTTACAATTTTGATGATGATCAAACAACAACTTATATAAAATTCCCCAAAGCACTAGATTTTCCATAAATATTTATTTCCTTCCCCTGATAATTTTGAGAAATAGTTATATTAAATAATTGTTAATGAAAATTACATTCATTTATTTACATTGTATACTAAAGACTTAACCTTTGTTTTAGAGACTATATATTTCTTTTTGCAATGTTTCTGGTTCAAATGGCTTGATACTTTATATTGATACTAGGAGGAAATTTTAAGCAAAAGAGCTAATGAAAACTAATAGTGGAATGAATCTGCTTGCAGTAGTTATTTACCACAAGAAATTAATGATTTTCCATTTCAATACATTGTTTTTCTTTAAAATAATTCAGAAACTAACTTGATGTAAATTTCAATGATTTGAGGTCCAACTTATATTTTTAATTGAAATAAAAGCAAATCCCTATCATGGTAATATAATGATGGTAGTGCCAACATTTTTTTTTTATGTGTGGTGAATAATATGCCCACGGCATCTCAGACGTTCCAGTAAATGCTACCAGATCGCAACATCATCAGAGCACCAAGATGTAAATTTAGAATTGGAAAATACTTGTTTGGAAGTCATTGAATATATTTAACCAAGGGTTGATGTAATATAAGGAGGAACATATAAATTGCTATTTGCTCTATTATAATTGCTCTTCACTGAATGTCCTATAATTACAGTAACTGGGATCCAAAGTGCTTCCAAAATTATTTTGCTCAGAATGAAAAATAAATTTTACATTCATAAATTTGTCAAGAAGTCAGTTATCGCTTTAATTTTGTTTAACAGATGATTTTCCACATAATACAGTAGAAATGGCTGCTCTTTTCAACTATTGTCTTTTGAAAAAAAAAATTATGGCAACAATTCTTTTATATAATCTATGTCTAGAGTAAAATAGCCTTTCTCACAAACAACTTCTACAATAATTTCTTATGAAATTCAGATTACTTTGAATTGGGGTTTGTGAGAACATTTAGAGCACTTTGAAGATTATGTTGTTTGACACTGTTGTCCTTTTGCTTAACTTCCACCTCATGTCAGAGAGAAACACAGTCATGTTTCAGCCAAGCTTTACTTGAAGTCTGGGATTAGGAAGCCATCTATCTTTCACCTCCCAGCATCCTAACAAAATCAGTACATTTTAAAAGTGAAGTTTTACATCAATACTTTGGAGCATAAATCATAAAATTTCATGAAACAGTGGTAGCTAAATTAACGGTAGCTCCAAAAAATCTATCTAATCAATGTTACACAATGAGAATATCAACTCTTGAGAGTAGAGCCAGTTCCCCAAGAGCAGAATTACAGGATGAGAGGGTTTGTTGGGGGTTATAAGTGGCAAAGGTGATGGGACAGATGCCAGATTAGGTAAAGCACTGGACACAGTGCTAACACTTACCAAACATTTGCTCTCCTGGAGCTACTTGTTACATAGCTGTAAGCATACATATATACACATACATATTTGATCATTATAACATTGCTATAAAATAGATAACAGTATTTTTCCCATTTTCAAAAGAAAGAAACTATGGCATAGAGTTGTTAAATAATTTGCCCAAGATAAAATTCTATAAATTCTAGACTTAAAATCTAGAATTTAAAACATCAGAGGCTATTATGAGTGTAATATTAATGCTTGAAGGAAGAGAAAATCAAGCATCAGACACCTCTTTCTTCTGTAATTGAAGGAAGCCTGAGCCTTTGTCAAAGACTCTTGTCGGGAGGTCAGATTCCCACTTATCCAAGGAGGAACCACAGGGTCCCCAGAGGTGAACATTCCCTGAAGAGTCAAAGGCAATAGGGAAAACATTCAGATCCATATGCATGCAGTACCTGTGGATTGAGGAAATGAGCAGTGCATAGTGTTTCCAGAGCCCAGGGGGCCATGGAAGGGCAAGAGAGCAGAAAAGACTACAGTGGAGACCAGGTGATCTTAGACTTTGTCAAATATCAAGCTAAGGAATTCAGGAGCTTTTCCATAGACACTGGGGAGTCATGGAGGCTTTAGGTCAGGGATGTGACTTGACGCACAAAGTGCATTTTTTGAGCAATAGATAAATGAATTGGCCTAAGTTTTTTTCTTGGAGCTAAGTGGTTAGGATCTGCTCTGTACAATGCTTTAACTCTGTTTTTGGGTTTTTTTTTTTTTAACAAGAAAACTTGGTCATTTCATCTTCTTCCAATATGATTTTGTTGTCAATAAGTATGTGTGAGGAAATATGTTATAAAAATCAAACATTTCATACACCATGTCTCATGCTATGTTAAATTAAAATCCTCAAATTAAGCAACATGTTAGAGAGCTTGGCTAGTCTGAATATTGGATGATGCCCCCCAACAGAAACGAAGACTGAAAATGCATTTCATCTGCCATCAGAAACTTCTCAGCCTTAGTGATTGTACTGAGCTCTCGGAAAGGAGCTGGGCCCTTTGTTTCTGTTCTTTCCCTCTTCCCTTATTTCTTCCATTGAATTTAATTTGAATGTGACCATTGTATTCTGCTAAATTTATTTATTTTTCATTAAAAATCTATTCCCATTTTGTTTATTCATATTTCTTTGTTTCAAAAAAGATTTTGAAGAGAGATATTCAATGGAAAGCATATGTTAGGTTAAGAAATGAAATGGGAAGGGGGCATCAGAATGGGAAAGAGGAGAACATTCATGCAGGCTAGTTTATCCTAACATGTGAAGGATAGTTTTTGTGATTGAGCTTCACATTGGCTCAATGTCCTTGAAATTTAAGGCAAAAGACTAGGAGTTTCAGAGTCTTAAGATATTTTTTCAAGAACTACCTTCCAATAAAAATTTCAATTCTGTAACTTCATATGGAGCACACTGAGAATAAAGGGCAATAACAACACTTCAAAAAATAAGTGCAGCTCAATCCCAAAAATCCAAAACCCGAATGTTCTCTCTGATAAATGAATGATGATGCATAATGTGGGGGGGAAAGATGGCAAGAATGGAAGAAAGATAGCTAGCATAGAGGGAAGGGAGGGGTGGGGGCGGGTGGGGGGTAAAATCAATAACAGAGTGTGTGACAGATACCATTGCCCTGTGTACATGCATGAACGCACAGATGGTGTGTACTTTGTGTACAACCAGTGAAACAATAGCTGTACTCCATTTGTGTTCAATGAATCAATAAGTAAATAAAAAAAATAAGTGCAGCTGGGCATGGTGGTGCACACCTGTAATCCCAGTAACTCAGGATGCTGAGGCAGGAGGATCACAATTTCAAAGGCAGCCTCAGCAACTTAGTGAGGCCCTAAGCAACTCAGTGAGACCTTGTCTCAAAATAAAATATAAGAAGGCCTGGGGATATGGCTCACTGGTTTTGTGCTCCTAGGTTCAATTCCCAGAGCAAAAAAGAAAAAAAAAATGCAGAAGCAAATTTCACAGGACTAAATCATTGAAAATTAGTTTTACCCGAGTATCTAGACATAAACAACTCCCAGATACTAAAAATAAGATCATTTGTGGTGAACTTGTTCAATATAGGATGAGGTAATTTTGAAATATTTTATGGAGAAATTAAGATCGAGCAAGAGAAGACATGTTGTGTACTGTCTTCTATAGGCAAGGTTTTAGCTTTTCCATGCCTGATTTGTTCCTTCCTTCTGTTAGTAATTATATATCTATACAATGTGGTAAAAGGCTGTTTTTGGTTAATAAGAAAATTACAGTGTGTTATTAGTATTTGATAGATTTATTCACCTTTTGATCACGGCAGAAGGAAAATGCTTTTAATTGGGGAAAAAAAACATAATTTTTAGAGAGTGATTCAGAATCTTTTCCTACTTAGTTCTATTCCTTCAACTAAATTGTGATTCCTTTTGATTTCTTAATAAACTGCAACATATTGTAGGTACTTGTCACATACTTACCAAATAGATGGCATTTAAATTGTCTTAGCGCATGCTTTTAAGTTTTGTATATGAGATGCATTTCCTTGCTCATTACTTCATCAGGACTAAAGAGTTTTTAAAGACCCTACTAATGAGAATGGTCTGAACGTATTTTGCTGAGATTCTCAGTAAGACCCTTCACACAAGGACCATAACTGCCTCACTCAATTTCACAGGGTGCTCAAAGCACTGCTGCATTGAATGCACTTTAAGTCACTGGATAAAGGACTCCCCAGTAAGAAATCTTGTTGATTTTCACTGTATTGTGGTATGATAAGTAACGTCAAATAGGAGCTGAGCTTCGTCAGAGGAAAGGTAGTTTTTTTTTAATTTTTAAAATGTTTTATTTAACTGACACAAAGCAATCACATGTTTACGGGGCACAGTGTGACATCTTAGCATGTGTTCACAAGGTGTAACAATCGGATCCTAAAATCCATCTAGAGTGCACAGCTTTGTCCTTGGCCGACACCTGGGCATGGAGGCATGGGGGACCCTGTCACCTGTACCCTGGTGGTAGCTGCAGGAGGTGCAGGCAGTGTTCCTTGCCACACTGGGATGCCACCAGAGCCAGGGGTTCTCACTGCACTCACCTGCCTCCCTTCTGCTGCCTGCATCATGCTGAGACCCCACCCCCACCTCACCTAGAAACCACCCTCTCCACTGCTGGCGCTTGGTTCCCGTGGCCTCCACAATCCCCTCTACACATGGATCTCCTTTGTTTTGCTTTGTTGTGCCCACAGGCCCTGATAAACATCATCAAGCCTCCAGTGAGGGACCCCAAAGGATTCCTGCAGCAGCACATCCTGAGAGACTTGGGGCAGCTAACAAAGACCCTGGGGAAGAGTGCCCACGAGACCACCCACGTGGCCCACCTCCTCCTGTGCTGCCTTCTCAAAAAGCAGCGCCCCCTTCCCGGCCAGAGTAAGCAAGGGTGACTGCCCAGAGGCCAGGCTCCCTCTGCTCTCCTTGCAGGGGCTGGGGGAGCGGCTGGCTCCACACACACCACCTGCCTGGCACCTGGTGTGTGTGCCACAGCGTTCACCTGTGCCCCGGGAGCACAGGGCACCAGCAGGGGGCGTGTGTCCCGCCGCTGCTTTCCCAGAGATATCACACTTGTACTCTGACATAGTATGATCACCTCCACGTCTTGTTACATGAACAAAAGGAGGCTACAAAACTCTGACTGCCTAGCTGATCCTCAAACATTGAAGTTCAGGCCAAAAGAAAAGATCTGCAAGGGGACTTTGTAAGTGGTTACCTGAGTGGCATTAGGAGGGATTTCAGTTTCTTTTGACTTCCTGCAAAATCTTTTAAAACAACCATTGTAGAACAGTGCTATTTAAAAGCATAAAGATAGGGCTGGATTGTAACTCAGTGGTAGAGCGCTTGCCCAGCACATGTGAGGCGCTGGGTTCCATCCTTAGCACCACATAAAAATAAAATAAAACAAAGGTATTATGCCCATCTACAATTAAAAACATTTTTAAAAAAGCATAAAGATAATAGCAATAGCAATAAAAAGTCTGCCCCATGCCTGTAGGCAGAGGTGGCAGCATGATGGGCTGGGAAACCACAACAGACAACATCCATCGGAACCTGCTCAGATGGGAGCCAAGTGCTCATACTGGCTTCTGGTGAAGACACCCCTGAAGGGGAACAAATTCTCTGGTTTTGGGAAAGATCACTTTATAGATTCAGATAAATAGCACATATGTATTTCATGCTTAATTCTGAATGAACTCAGAAAAAAAAACAAATATACTCACGCTGGCCACGTATCAGTCTTCTTTCGCTATTTTGGATCCTTTCTCTTAAGTGACTAATTTCACTAATTTAAGCCCAGAACCCTTTCCTATTTATGAAGCACCTAATTAGCATAACAAAAATGACTATTTAGGTTGAGGGATTTATTGTCTTAGAATGATAATCAAATAATTTGGATTTTAATGGCATTGCAAAGGTAGTTAATACAGCTGAAGTTCTGGATTTGCATAATGTAATTAAAGCAAGCTGCACTGCTAAACTTTCAAATATGCGCAAGTAAACATAATGGCACATTTCTTAATGAAAAGGAGATATCTATATTTCACCACACTGAAACCCGATATGAAATGGAGCCTAATACATTCTGCTCACTACCTCACAAAGGGCTAATGACTATCTTACACTTAAAGGCCTCTCAGTATTTGCATGTTTACTAGAGCCTGAGGCACTTTATTGACACATGCTTTAAAAACACAATTCAATCAGGCCATCTCAGTAAAATAGAATTATTTTAACCATTAACCTCTGTGTGTTCCATGCGTGCATGTGAAATGAGAACCCTGAGGACCACCGCAGCAGGGCACCTCAAAGATGTTACCTGTGTAATCTTCTTTCATGTTTGCTGTATTCATCCTAAATAGCTTTATTTTTATACTGAACTTCATCACTTCAGAATTCCTACTTTCTGCATGTGTGTCTATTTTTTTTTTTTCCAAATCTCACAAGTGCAACAGGATAAAATTGGAGAATCTAACAGATAACAGGCAGAATCTGCTACAGTCTCTGCAAGCACACTACAGGGCTACCAACACCCCAAGGGGTAATCCTAGCAGGGGTTAGGGGGCGGGGTTGTGCATAGCAGCCAGGATTGAGGAGAGTGCAGGATTCCTTTTATGAGGCCCAGAAGCTCCGCTAGCCAATTACTGATGGGGAGGAGACAAGCAGATGTCCATTAAGGAATGATCAGGAATGGGATGGAAAAAGAAAAGGATTAAACCAGGATGATCCCAATGGCAGGATGATGTGTCCAGAGGGAATATCATTAGGAACGTGACCTCCACAATCAGAACTGAGGTTCCCACATGGGAGGATGGGCAAAATGGACAGGTTATGGCTCTGAAGCTCTCCAAACCTGTCTTTCTGCTCTCAAACTGACCAGATTCCAAAGACTCTGGTCAACAAGGCCAGGCCAGACACCTGGGAAGTTTGAAGAGTCAGCTCTCTTTTCTTTCTTACTGAAGTCATGTCTGAACAGGAAAATCTCATTCAAAGTGTATTTCAGAATGAAAAAGAGAAAAATAGAGGCTAGGGATGTGGCTCAGTGTTTAAGTGCCCCAGGTTCAATCCCATACCAAAAACCAGAAAACAAACAAACAAACAAACAAAAGAGACCAGGGCACACTCCCACACTCTTTGAGAGTCATAAATCTCTGTGAATGCTACTCGCTCTAGCCTGCTTGCCCTTCCACTGGAAGAACCCTCCTCTTCCACCTTCAGGTTTGTGATTTCAGCCAGAGCTGACTTGAGCATGGGGAAAAAACGTTCTCTTATTTCTTGTTAATACAGGGGATGTGTTTTCTTACAAATGTGGAGGAAAAATCCAAAATTTAAATTTGGGATTGGGAATGGGCTTTGCATCATTAAAAAAAAAAAGGCAATCTACACTGGCCTTTCTGGAAAAGAATAATGTTCCATGTGGTTCAGTCTAACTCCCAAGTGTTTTGAATTAATAAAATGTGTTCCTTTAGTTAACTGTGTTTGCAGTACATATTTCTATCCAAGAACTCAAGAGAAAGGGTGATTGGTTCTCTGAATCAAGATGAACCTGGAAAGGAAGCATTCATGTCATCGAAGCACACAATAAGTGGTTCTGTAATTACTGGTTTATGTGTTGTCCCTTCGCTGGGGACTGTGGTCTTGGAGGCAATTGAACAGGATTTTTCTGTCTTTGGAATCCTACTTCCTAGCTCATTGTAGATCCTTTATAAATATTTTATCTTCCAAACAGAATTAGATTCAGATTTGGCTAATATTTACTGAATACTGTCTACTAGGAACACCGTACTAGACACTTTGACGTAGGATCTTCCCAAAAACCTCTAAGTTACACATTATGATTTTCATTTTATAGCTAAAGAAATTGAAGTTCCTGGAGTATATGGACATAATGTCAGATAGTAAAAACATGGGCAGAATTTTATCCCAGGCCCCTTCTAGTTTTTGTGCTACATTATTTCTTCTATACTGTATTGTTACATTATTGAGAAAGAAAGAAAAAATTTTTATGATTTTACCTTCTATGGGAAGAAAAATCAACAGTTTAAAACATGCCTCAAGTTCTCTTAATGAATTTGAAACATCAGATTTTCCAGTTAATGTTCAAAATTGTACATTTAAAGAAACTTCAAACTCCAAACAGAATCTTAGAGACTCCTACTTGAATATTTCCAAATTCCATGCCCAAACAAAAGGTAAGAAGCCAGGCTCCTAACTTGGTGGGCTGATTTTCCTTGCACACCTCTGCAATGAAGTGGCTCTGCAGCCTCAGCACAGCTGGAGCTCCCCCGTCTTCATTTTTATCTTGAAACAGCACTGGTGTTTATGATGAAAATCTAGAATGTCCTTATTGATGTTGTATGATTGGGAGACCATTCCTCTTCCAGAGGTCTTTGTACTTTCTGTGCGCTTAGGATTCAGACTCCTCCATGTGACCTAGAATATCTGTAGGTGCCTATTAGGCTGTGACCAGAATGAGGTCAAGCCCTTCTGAGGTCTCCTCTCAGCTAGTGTGTTTTCTGCCATAGACCCAGGAACTGACATGGACAGAGGCAACTCCATCAGCAAGAGAGTCAATCATCTAGGGTCATGGTCTTCGACAGGGCCTGAAGTGGCTTGAGAGGATGAACACAGAGGAATCTGATGTTGTGGAAGAAAGAGAATGGCTCTGGGGTCTGATAGATTCTGCTTTCACTTCAGTTCTGCCACCTCTTTGACCAGTTCATGTTGTGACTGTGAGGAAATGCCTGGAGAGGTTTCTTTCTTTCTTTCTTTCTTTCTTTCTTTCTTTCTTTCTTTCTTTCTTCCTTCCTTCCTTCCTTCCTTCCTTCCTTCCTTCCTTCCTTTCTTTCTTTCTTTCTCTCTCTTCCTTCTTTCTTCTTTCTTCCTTTTCTTTCTCTTTTTTTCTTTTCTTTTCTCTTCTCTTTCTTTTCTTTTGCATTAGAAAATTTATTACCATGAAGAGACAAGGAGCCATAGCATGAGTAGAGAGATTGTAAGATGTCTTTTTCCACAGTGTCGCTGCTGCAAAAATTACACTGTTCCATCTTCACCTCTTTGCACCGTGATTTGGGAAGCTCCCAGTGTAACCTGGAAAAGATTTCTCACATTGTTTTTCCAGAGGAACTTAACCTTCTGGATTTCTCCAACATTGAGTTTCACATCAATGTCACCCACGTGGATTGCATCTGGTTTGAGGGATCCCTTGAACACCTCATGTTACTCTGAGTTTCCATTACTTCCATACAGAGCAACCCTGATGTACCCGCTCATTTGCTTTTGTCCAGTGCGACTGATACCTTATATCTCCAAAGAGTAAAGTTACCACTATCCTCTGTATTCAGAAAAAATATTTGCTCCACAGCATTGGTTTTTTCCTTAAACTGGTCAACATAGTGTCCCAAAATGGGACATCCTCCAGATAGACAAGGGAAACAGCCATTCTCCTCGAACTCTTCCTAGGAAGCACAGGGGTAGCCCAGGAAGCCGTGGGGGTTGAGGATGCTGCTCTCATAATACTTGTGGCTTCCCAGGCGGTTGCAAGCTACAAAGTTTTTGGTTCCTTGCCATAGTCCATCTATATCAATGTTGGTTGAAAGGGTATTTTTCTGACATCCAGGCATTTGCCTTCCTCCATTTGGAAAGAAATCCGGATGGCCCACCTTTTGGCTCATTCCAAAGCCTAGGAAAGGAACTATGGGAGCATTATCCGTGTGAATCACATCCACAAACGTGGCGTCTGATGGGTCCAGCCAAACCTCCTCAGGTGTGCCCTGGAAGCAAGGCTCTGCTGGATCCAGCCCTGTGATGCGGCCTATGTGGCATCCCAGCCTCCGGGGGGACGGCAGCGTGGGGACGCATAGATAGGGCAGGGGACACACGTCCCGTCCCTGCCGGGGGTAGTGACAAGACCCAGCAGGAAACTCGGGAAGTATTATCCGCTACAGGAGGACCCGCGTGGGGCAGCGAGACAGCCCCGACCGCTGCCGGCGAGTCCCGAGGGCGCCCGTGCGGGCGGCAACAGTGCTGACCTGCGGCCTCCGCGCCAACTGCGCCCGCTGCGGACCCGCCCCAGCCCCTGGCGCTGCGGCTGGGGCTTGGGGTTCGAGAGGTACCTCTTAGAGAAGGCTGAGGACCAGTGATTTGGATTGACCTAGTCTAGGGTTCACTGAAATGAAAAAATGAAGCAGCCCAAGTTGGACAACAGAAACACCAGTTTTGTTGACAGAACTGATTCTGTCAACTTCTTTGATAAAATTTTAATGCAAGGGAGAAGGTCCATCACCAGGAAAAATTCTCCACTTAGTCTTTTCCTCAAAGCAATGATAGAGAACAGTGAGGAGGGGCAAATGCTGATGCTCATCTTCAGAAAAAAAATAAATAAATAAACTCTGAGGACAGAAGTTTAACATTTAGTCTCACAAGAAATCAAGAACTATCTGCTAGGTATTGTGATAACACAGCAAAATTCCCATAACTTTTGTGAACTGCCCACCTTTACTCATTATTCATTATTCTTGTCTTTACCTCTCCATCATGATGCAGTTACATTCTTAACATGACTAGAATGGTCTCTTGTTTCAGGGAACTTTGGGAAAGAAGGAGAGCAGATAGATTACATCTTACTATTTCAATGCAGAGAGACTTGATGGAGACACTTTTTAGATAGAGGTGGAGAGAAGGGGATGAGCCCCAAGTTCTAGGAATAGAAAGAGAAGAAGGGAAATGAATCCAGAAATGATAAGGCTCAATTGAGATAACCGAGGAGTGTCCCTAGGAAATTACTCGCCATTTTTTAACCTGGGTGTTCTCTTTTTTAAAATGAGAACAATCACTTCTCCTTTACAGTGTTTCCTGGAGGTTAAATTGGATGACATATGTATTGCACTTACAAATTTTCCTATCACATAATAATTCCGAGTGGAACTGTGTTTGATGTATTCAATTTGTGCTCTTCTCCACAGTAAATATTTAATTTTTATGTGTTCATTTGGGGTGGTAACATTTGTTTCTTTTTAAAGTTCATGTTCTGGTAGTCTTATAACCTTACCTGTCTTTCACTGGGAACACAGAAGCAGAGAGGACACTGCCTCTACCCCATACACATCCATAACCCAAGATTCCGAAGTTTGTTAGGAAACAATTGGTCTCATCTCTCATGTCTGCAGGCCCAGAGCAGGGTAGGAATGAAAGCTCACATACCTCATATCTAAATATGGAGAAGCATAAATCAAGCTGACAAACTCTTATTTGCATTATATTCTATCTTCTCACTGCTAAAAAGTGTCTACAAAAAAATTTAAATGATATCTTGTGATTAAAGGTAAATTAAAGTATTAAAACTACTGAATTTACTTTTATCATACGTTGAGTGGTCTGTTGTTGTTTTGTTAAACATTTACTAATGTTTAAATGACTTTTAAAAGACATACATAATTCATTTATTACCTATTTGTCCAACCCCTAAAATTTATTTTTATTGCCTTCATTTAAATAAAAATGTTGGTCATATAGGTAAAATTAAGACACATAATTTGTATTCTATCAATATCAATAGTTGTCAACTATTACTGAATCATTAAAGATATTAGATAGCTTTTATTTAAAATCAGCTTCAATTGAGGAAAACCTTGCTGTGTTGAAATAAGAACTACTCTATTTGCCAATGAAATTCTCAGTTATATTTATATTTCAAATAAATGAAAAAATTTTATATATCATGTTCAAAAATGATGATGGGGTCACATATGGCAAACTATACTTAACCAGAAAATATGATAAAAAATTTTAGTTGTATCTTATAACTTTCTGTGATTTTAGTGGAATTTTTATAAATTCTTAAAGCAATATTTGTGTCCATATGCAAAATCAGCATTGCACACATTTCAGATAATGTCTAGATTATATAGCTATATGTCTATAAAATGTATTTATATAAGCACATACATAAAATTTTAGAGTAATATGAATTACTATTTGTAGGAGATTGATTCTATGATTCCCATGGATAACAAAATCCAAAGTGCTCAAATCTCTTAAATAAAATGGTATGGTATTTACATCTAACCTATGTACACCTTCCTATATACTCTAAACTATCTCTAGATTACTTACAATGCTTTATACAATGTAAATGCTCTGAGACCAGTTGTTACACTGCATTATTTAGGGAATAATGACAAGAAAAAAAGTACATATATGTTCAGTAAGACACCATAATCTTAGTCCTAACTACATTTTTGTAAATTGGTTAGACCCCTGGGCATGGAACCCACAGGGCTGATTCTATTTAGTACTGAAGAGGTTTCTCAGCTACCATTTGTAAACATCATGCTGATTTGTGAGTACCTCTGAGACAACAGATAAGAAAACAAAGAAAATCAATGCTTGCTAGTAATAGTTACTATTTATTCATGAAACAATCTAAAAGGAAGGACTTAGCAAGTCAATAAATGTGCCTTTTTCCTTATTTGAGCATTCTGCAGGTGTTCTTCCTATTCATAAGCAGCATCTTTATCTGAAGTTTTCAATGATACAACCTACGAACTTAAGCTCATTCAGACACAGCTACGAGTAGCAATGCAACTAATCACAAGAGTGGTTGGGGTTATGAGTTGCAGTGGGTAGTACTAGACACTGGAACCTGAGTGACAGAGGACCCGACAGGCATTCTAGCAAATTTGTTTCATGTGGGTCCTTCTATAATTGGGATTTCAGAAACAGGGATCCCTGTGGGGAGAAGCATTATAATTTTTATGCAGTGGTTATATTATCCCATCAGAAAAATTATGATGGAGCAAGAACTGCCAGGGGTAGATAGAGTGAGCTATGGGGTTAAGTGAGGAAAGAACATTCCAGGCTGAGAGATGGCCAAAGCCAAACCACAAAGCTGGTGTGACCTCTGTGTTAATGGCTTAGCAAGGAGGCCAGCATGGCTGCAGTTTGTGAGAAAAGAGGAGAGTTGATGGAGCCATTGGTTGAACCTTCTTTTCACTGTGAGTGAAGCACAAGACCAGTGGATATTTCAGGCCATTATGCTCTGACTTACCCTCGACATCCGTAGCCAGTCATTTTCCTAAAGCACAGCGCTAATTGTCCCACCTCTTCTTTCCCTAGGCTCTTCCTTGAAGACTTCTAGTCTAGCTCTAATCTGACCTGCACTTGATCCAAGTCAAAGGAACCATTGAAACAAAGATGTCTTTTCTAAACATTCCCACATCATTTGCCTATGGGACTCTGCTCAAGAATTTTCATCTATAAATTGACCCTGTTGGCCTCCTCCAGCATCTCCCTGGACCTCATCTTTTCAGTGCAATCTTCTTTGTAAGTTTCAGAAATAGTCCCCACCACCCAGAGAGTCTACACTCGCGCCTCTCCTGGATCAAATGTCTTCTACCGGTTATCAGAATCAAGATGACCAGATGCTCTTACTATTGAGGAAGGAATTTTGCCTTATTTACCTTTGTGTTTCTTTCAGTATGCTCTGCCTAATATATACTTAATAAATGTCTCTGAATAAGGAATAAATGAAATGTTTTCTTTCCAGTTCAGCCCAGCATAAAGCTAAGATCATAGGTCAGCCAGAGGGATACAAGTAAATGTTCATCTAAAGCTTGTCAGGATTTCTGGGTGGTCTAGGGTGCACATGGGATTATATCTAGAATAGAAATGACTATAAGAAAGAAATGCTGATTCAAATAACCTACAGTTCAGTGTTTTGTATCCTGTAATTAAAGACTATGTCCCATTTCATCTGAACATGTTTCAAGGCTGTTATAGGATCTCAATTCAAAATAAACTGATAGACAACTTTCCTAAACACTGTCTTCCATTAACAAAGTTAAAAACCAATTATATAGTTAGAATGGAATTAGAACTCTGGATTTTCCATGCTATTTTAGTGGGCCCGTTTTCTTATGAAATGCTTTCCTGTATTATTATTGAAAAATAACTCAATAAATTTTGTATGTTTAAAGCAGTGTGAAGTTTGTATTTCTTACTTTTGTTACATGGAGACCTCTAGCACAACACAGAATTTCATCAATTATACATATTTTGATAATCTACTGGGATTGGGGGATTAAATTTTAAACGTTGATCTTAACATGTACTATTTTATCCCCCACTTTTCAGATTTTACATTTGTTACCTGAGCTCTTGAGAGTCACTTGTGTTGTCCATACAAAGACTTCAGTTCCTTCCCCTTTGCTTATAAAAATAAATTAATCCAGGCCAGATGCACTGGGATTTTGTTAACCAAGTAGAAATGTGCCTCTTTGCTCCAAATAGTATAGTAAGCCATGTCATGTTCATTACTGTAAAGATAATTGGCCTTTGACACTACAAACTTATATAACATTATCAAAAACCCTTCATCCATATGATGCACAACTTTTTAGTAAAGTTGAGTATTTGGAAAGCTCAAGACCATTAGTTTTTTAACATATTGAGAAATGGCAAATGTCATCCAAAATGATGGAGAATTTCTTTCTGGTAAGTAACAAAGAGTACAATTCAAATAACAAAAGCAACAGTATGAAAAACAAGGTTACAAAAATAGCCAGCTTGCTAGAGGGAAAGAGCAAATAATGTCAAAATAATGAAATCTCTTGGGGACAGCAATGTCCACTTCTGACAAACAGCAAAAGTTTCTGCTGCATATGGCAAGATGTATTAGAATGATAACTGCTTATGAAAAGACTTGGGGAAAGACTACACCTTTTGTGCATGTGTGTGTGGTGCTGGGGATCAAACTCAGAGCCTTGCACCTGCTGGGCAACTTATGAAAAGGCTTGCAATAGTCTTCCAAAACTATTTTTATTGTATTGGCTGCCGAATGCAAGATTTGGAGAGACAGGTATTTGTTCTCCATTCTACTCGCCATTAACACGCTTAGCAGTGGAGCCACTTTAGGGTGGCTACCCTGAAGACTGAGAAGCAGCAGCAGATGTGAACTTGACAATGCAGAATAGGTAGCAAACCACCGTGCAGTCTACTGCTGCTGCGTCCACACAGGCCCAAGTAATGGTACAGAGCAACCATTTCACTTTCCTCATCTACTTGCCAATGATCTATGTGTACTCCCTTCCCATTATCTCCGTTTCTCTGCCAGTCTCTCATTTTCCTCATCCCCAGAGGCTTCCTTCTTCACCCCTCATCTTTCCATGGAATTCTGATTCTCAGTCAGTGTTTTCCATTTGGACCTAGAAGATGAGGAAAGTGGGGACAAGATGACACTGGTGCTATTTCAGATGCTTGAGGCATCACAGTAACGTATTTACAAGCACACGTCTTTCTTGTTAATGTTGACTAGCTCTCATGACATGATTCCCCTGTGCTAATGGAATATTTCCTGCTTTCATCCACGTAGCAAAGATTCTGTTTTTTTTATTCTAGATTGGCCCAGAACATAACTTCCAAAGGGGTGTGGGAAAGGTTCCCACTCTAAAATGTGGTTGAGAATGGGGAGAAAAACTTGAGCTAATTGCAAAGAGATTTGAGAAGAAGGGAGAAAGAACTGATTATGGGCATTATCTCAAAGACAGAAAAATATCAGTCACATAATTCGAGAAACTGAATCGTCCTGTCTGAAGCTAATTCCTGGCAAAGGCAAGACTAGACCGCTCAGGGTCCTCACCCAGAAACCTCAGACCTAAAAACACATTGGCTA
>JAJEJO010054507.1:0-15892 GCA_020662805.1 Glaucomys volans | reverse complement strand
TCCTTCCTTCCTTCCTTCCTTCCTTCCTTCCTTCCTTCCTTCCTTCCACTTTTTGAGTTACTGGGTTCAAACCCAGGGTCTTGTGCATGCTAGCCAAGCAGTAAGCAATCTAACACTGAGCTATGACCCCAACCCTTTTCTTTCTTCCACCCTCTCCCTCCCCACCCCTCCTTCCTTTCCCCTCTCTATCCTTTCTGGATTGCTCTCTTTCTTGATGAACTGCAGGCAATCTTTAATTCTTACAATTTTGATGATGATCAAACAACAACTTATATAAAATTCCCCAAAGCACTAGATTTTCCATAAATATTTATTTCCTTCCCCTGATAATTTTGAGAAATAGTTATATTAAATAATTGTTAATGAAAATTACATTCATTTATTTACATTGTATACTAAAGACTTAACCTTTGTTTTAGAGACTATATATTTCTTTTTGCAATGTTTCTGGTTCAAATGGCTTGATACTTTATATTGATACTAGGAGGAAATTTTAAGCAAAAGAGCTAATGAAAACTAATAGTGGAATGAATCTGCTTGCAGTAGTTATTTACCACAAGAAATTAATGATTTTCCATTTCAATACATTGTTTTTCTTTAAAATAATTCAGAAACTAACTTGATGTAAATTTCAATGATTTGAGGTCCAACTTATATTTTTAATTGAAATAAAAGCAAATCCCTATCATGGTAATATAATGATGGTAGTGCCAACATTTTTTTTTTATGTGTGGTGAATAATATGCCCACGGCATCTCAGACGTTCCAGTAAATGCTACCAGATCGCAACATCATCAGAGCACCAAGATGTAAATTTAGAATTGGAAAATACTTGTTTGGAAGTCATTGAATATATTTAACCAAGGGTTGATGTAATATAAGGAGGAACATATAAATTGCTATTTGCTCTATTATAATTGCTCTTCACTGAATGTCCTATAATTACAGTAACTGGGATCCAAAGTGCTTCCAAAATTATTTTGCTCAGAATGAAAAATAAATTTTACATTCATAAATTTGTCAAGAAGTCAGTTATCGCTTTAATTTTGTTTAACAGATGATTTTCCACATAATACAGTAGAAATGGCTGCTCTTTTCAACTATTGTCTTTTGAAAAAAAAAATTATGGCAACAATTCTTTTATATAATCTATGTCTAGAGTAAAATAGCCTTTCTCACAAACAACTTCTACAATAATTTCTTATGAAATTCAGATTACTTTGAATTGGGGTTTGTGAGAACATTTAGAGCACTTTGAAGATTATGTTGTTTGACACTGTTGTCCTTTTGCTTAACTTCCACCTCATGTCAGAGAGAAACACAGTCATGTTTCAGCCAAGCTTTACTTGAAGTCTGGGATTAGGAAGCCATCTATCTTTCACCTCCCAGCATCCTAACAAAATCAGTACATTTTAAAAGTGAAGTTTTACATCAATACTTTGGAGCATAAATCATAAAATTTCATGAAACAGTGGTAGCTAAATTAACGGTAGCTCCAAAAAATCTATCTAATCAATGTTACACAATGAGAATATCAACTCTTGAGAGTAGAGCCAGTTCCCCAAGAGCAGAATTACAGGATGAGAGGGTTTGTTGGGGGTTATAAGTGGCAAAGGTGATGGGACAGATGCCAGATTAGGTAAAGCACTGGACACAGTGCTAACACTTACCAAACATTTGCTCTCCTGGAGCTACTTGTTACATAGCTGTAAGCATACATATATACACATACATATTTGATCATTATAACATTGCTATAAAATAGATAACAGTATTTTTCCCATTTTCAAAAGAAAGAAACTATGGCATAGAGTTGTTAAATAATTTGCCCAAGATAAAATTCTATAAATTCTAGACTTAAAATCTAGAATTTAAAACATCAGAGGCTATTATGAGTGTAATATTAATGCTTGAAGGAAGAGAAAATCAAGCATCAGACACCTCTTTCTTCTGTAATTGAAGGAAGCCTGAGCCTTTGTCAAAGACTCTTGTCGGGAGGTCAGATTCCCACTTATCCAAGGAGGAACCACAGGGTCCCCAGAGGTGAACATTCCCTGAAGAGTCAAAGGCAATAGGGAAAACATTCAGATCCATATGCATGCAGTACCTGTGGATTGAGGAAATGAGCAGTGCATAGTGTTTCCAGAGCCCAGGGGGCCATGGAAGGGCAAGAGAGCAGAAAAGACTACAGTGGAGACCAGGTGATCTTAGACTTTGTCAAATATCAAGCTAAGGAATTCAGGAGCTTTTCCATAGACACTGGGGAGTCATGGAGGCTTTAGGTCAGGGATGTGACTTGACGCACAAAGTGCATTTTTTGAGCAATAGATAAATGAATTGGCCTAAGTTTTTTTCTTGGAGCTAAGTGGTTAGGATCTGCTCTGTACAATGCTTTAACTCTGTTTTTGGGTTTTTTTTTTTTTAACAAGAAAACTTGGTCATTTCATCTTCTTCCAATATGATTTTGTTGTCAATAAGTATGTGTGAGGAAATATGTTATAAAAATCAAACATTTCATACACCATGTCTCATGCTATGTTAAATTAAAATCCTCAAATTAAGCAACATGTTAGAGAGCTTGGCTAGTCTGAATATTGGATGATGCCCCCCAACAGAAACGAAGACTGAAAATGCATTTCATCTGCCATCAGAAACTTCTCAGCCTTAGTGATTGTACTGAGCTCTCGGAAAGGAGCTGGGCCCTTTGTTTCTGTTCTTTCCCTCTTCCCTTATTTCTTCCATTGAATTTAATTTGAATGTGACCATTGTATTCTGCTAAATTTATTTATTTTTCATTAAAAATCTATTCCCATTTTGTTTATTCATATTTCTTTGTTTCAAAAAAGATTTTGAAGAGAGATATTCAATGGAAAGCATATGTTAGGTTAAGAAATGAAATGGGAAGGGGGCATCAGAATGGGAAAGAGGAGAACATTCATGCAGGCTAGTTTATCCTAACATGTGAAGGATAGTTTTTGTGATTGAGCTTCACATTGGCTCAATGTCCTTGAAATTTAAGGCAAAAGACTAGGAGTTTCAGAGTCTTAAGATATTTTTTCAAGAACTACCTTCCAATAAAAATTTCAATTCTGTAACTTCATATGGAGCACACTGAGAATAAAGGGCAATAACAACACTTCAAAAAATAAGTGCAGCTCAATCCCAAAAATCCAAAACCCGAATGTTCTCTCTGATAAATGAATGATGATGCATAATGTGGGGGGGAAAGATGGCAAGAATGGAAGAAAGATAGCTAGCATAGAGGGAAGGGAGGGGTGGGGGCGGGTGGGGGGTAAAATCAATAACAGAGTGTGTGACAGATACCATTGCCCTGTGTACATGCATGAACGCACAGATGGTGTGTACTTTGTGTACAACCAGTGAAACAATAGCTGTACTCCATTTGTGTTCAATGAATCAATAAGTAAATAAAAAAAAATAAGTGCAGCTGGGCATGGTGGTGCACACCTGTAATCCCAGTAACTCAGGATGCTGAGGCAGGAGGATCACAATTTCAAAGGCAGCCTCAGCAACTTAGTGAGGCCCTAAGCAACTCAGTGAGACCTTGTCTCAAAATAAAATATAAGAAGGCCTGGGGATATGGCTCACTGGTTTTGTGCTCCTAGGTTCAATTCCCAGAGCAAAAAAGAAAAAAAAAATGCAGAAGCAAATTTCACAGGACTAAATCATTGAAAATTAGTTTTACCCGAGTATCTAGACATAAACAACTCCCAGATACTAAAAATAAGATCATTTGTGGTGAACTTGTTCAATATAGGATGAGGTAATTTTGAAATATTTTATGGAGAAATTAAGATCGAGCAAGAGAAGACATGTTGTGTACTGTCTTCTATAGGCAAGGTTTTAGCTTTTCCATGCCTGATTTGTTCCTTCCTTCTGTTAGTAATTATATATCTATACAATGTGGTAAAAGGCTGTTTTTGGTTAATAAGAAAATTACAGTGTGTTATTAGTATTTGATAGATTTATTCACCTTTTGATCACGGCAGAAGGAAAATGCTTTTAATTGGGGAAAAAAAACATAATTTTTAGAGAGTGATTCAGAATCTTTTCCTACTTAGTTCTATTCCTTCAACTAAATTGTGATTCCTTTTGATTTCTTAATAAACTGCAACATATTGTAGGTACTTGTCACATACTTACCAAATAGATGGCATTTAAATTGTCTTAGCGCATGCTTTTAAGTTTTGTATATGAGATGCATTTCCTTGCTCATTACTTCATCAGGACTAAAGAGTTTTTAAAGACCCTACTAATGAGAATGGTCTGAACGTATTTTGCTGAGATTCTCAGTAAGACCCTTCACACAAGGACCATAACTGCCTCACTCAATTTCACAGGGCGCTCAAAGCACTGCTGCATTGAATGCACTTTAAGTCACTGGATAATGGACTCCCCAGTAAGAAATCTTGTTGATTTTCACTGTATTGTGGTATGATAAGTAACGTCAAATAGGAGCTGAGCTTCGTCAGAGGAAAGGTAGTTTTTTTTTAATTTTTAAAATGTTTTATTTAACTGACACAAAGCAATCACATGTTTACGGGGCACAGTGTGACATCTTAGCATGTGTTCACAAGGTGTAACAATCGGATCCTAAAATCCATCTAGAGTGCACAGCTTTGTCCTTGGCCGACACCTGGGCATGGAGGCATGGGGGACCCTGTCACCTGTACCCTGGTGGTAGCTGCAGGAGGTGCAGGCAGTGTTCCTTGCCACACTGGGATGCCACCAGAGCCAGGGGTTCTCACTGCACTCACCTGCCTCCCTTCTGCTGCCTGCATCATGCTGAGACCCCACCCCCACCTCACCTAGAAACCACCCTCTCCACTGCTGGCGCTTGGTTCCCGTGGCCTCCACAATCCCCTCTACACATGGATCTCCTTTGTTTTGCTTTGTTGTGCCCACAGGCCCTGATAAACATCATCAAGCCTCCAGTGAGGGACCCCAAAGGATTCCTGCAGCAGCACATCCGGAGAGACTTGGGGCAGCTAACAAAGACCCTGGGGAAGAGTGCCCACGAGACCACCCACGTGGCCCACCTCCTCCTGCTGCCTTCTCAAAAAGCAGCGCCCCCTCCCCGGCCAGAGTAAGCAAGGGTGACTGCCCAGAGGCCAGGCTCCCTCTGCTCTCCTTGCAGGAGCTGGGGGAGCGGCTGGCTCCACACACACCGCCTGCCTGGCACCTGGTGTGTGTGCCAGCGTTCACCTGTGCCCCGGGAGCACAGGGCACCAGCAGGGGGCGTGTGTCCCGCCGCTGCTTTCCCAGAGATATCACACTTGTACTCTGACATAGTATGATCACCTCCACGTCTTGTTACATGAACAAAAGGAGGCTACAAAACTCTGACTGCCTAGCTGATCCTCAAACATTGAAGTTCAGGCCAAAAGAAAAGATCTGCAAGGGGACTTTGTAAGTGGTTACCTGAGTGGCATTAGGAGGGATTTCAGTTTCTTTTGACTTCCTGCAAAATCTTTTAAAACAACCATTGTAGAACAGTGCTATTTAAAAGCATAAAGATAGGGCTGGATTGTAACTCAGTGGTAGAGCGCTTGCCCAGCACATGTGAGGCGCTGGGTTCCATCCTTAGCACCACATAAAAATAAAATAAAACAAAGGTATTATGCCCATCTACAATTAAAAACATTTTTAAAAAAGCATAAAGATAATAGCAATAGCAATAAAAAGTCTGCCCCATGCCTGTAGGCAGAGGTGGCAGCATGATGGGCTGGGAAACCACACCAGACAACATCCATCGGAACCTGCTCAGATGGGAGCCAAGTGCTCATACTGGCTTCTGGCGAAGACACCCCTGAAGGGGAACAAATTCTCTGGTTTTGGGAAAGATCACTTTATAGATTCAGATAAATAGCACATATGTATTTCATGCTTAATTCTGAATGAACTCAGAAAAAAAACCAAATATACTCACGCTGGCCACGTATCAGTCTTCTTTCGCTATTTTGGATCCTTTCTCTTAAGTGACTAATTTCACTAATTTAAGCCCAGAACCCTTTCCTATTTATGAAGCACCTAATTAGCATAACAAAAATGACTATTTAGGTTGAGGGATTTATTGTCTTAGAATGATAATCAAATAATTTGGATTTTAATGGCATTGCAAAGGTAGTTAATACAGCTGAAGTTCTGGATTTGCATAATGTAATTAAAGCAAGCTGCACTGCTAAACTTTCAAATATGCGCAAGTAAACATAATGGCACATTTCTTAATGAAAAGGAGATATCTATATTTCATCACACTGAAACCCGATATGAAATGGAGCCTAATACATTCTGCTCACTACCTCACAAAGGGCTAATGACTATCTTACACTTAAAGGCCTCTCAGTATTTGCATGTTTACTAGAGCCTGAGGCACTTTATTGACACATGCTTTAAAAACACAATTCAATCAGGCCATCTCAGTAAAATAGAATTATTTTAACCATTAACCTCTATGTGCTCCATGCGTGCATGTGAAATGAGAACCCTGAGGACCAGCACAGCAGGGCACCTCAAAGATGTTACCTGTGTAATCTTCTTTCATGTTTGCTGTATTCATCCTAAATAGCTTTATTTTTATACTGAACTTCATCACTTCAGAATTCCTACTTTCTGCATGTGTGTCTATTTTTTTTTTTTCCAAATCTCACAAGTGCAACAGGATAAAATTGGAGAATCTAACAGATAACAGGCAGAATCTGCTACAGTCTCTGCAAGCACACTACAGGGCTACCAACACCCCAAGGGGTAATCCTAGCAGGGGTTAGGGGGCGGGGTTGTGCATAGCAGCCAGGATGAGGAGAGTGCAGGATTCCTTTTATGAGGCCCAGAAGCTCCGCTAGCCAATTACTGATGGGGAGGAGACAAGCAGATGTCCATTAAGGAATGATCAGGAATGGGATGGAAAAAGAAAAGGATTAAACCAGGATGATCCCAATGGCAGGATGATGTGTCCAGAGGGAATATCATTAGGAACGTGACCTCCACAATCAGAACTGAGGTTCCCACATGGGAGGATGGGCAAAATGGACAGGTTATGGCTCTGAAGCTCTCCAAACCTGTCTTTCTGCTCTCAAACTGACCAGATTCCAAAGACTCTGGTCAACAAGGCCAGGCCAGACACCTGGGAAGTTTGAAGAGTCAGCTCTCTTCTTTCTTACCCAAGTCATGTCTGAACAGGAAAATCTCATTCAAAGTGTATTTCAGAATGAAAAAGAGAAAAATAGAGGCTAGGGATGTGGCTCAGTGTTTAAGTGCCCCAGGTTCAATCCCATACCAAAAACCAGAAAACAAACAAACAAACAAACAAAAGAGACCAGGGCACACTCCCACACTCTTTGAGAGTCATAAATCTCTGTGAATGCTACTCGCTCTAGCCTGCTTGCCCTTCCACTGGAAGAACCCTCCTCTTCCACCTTCAGGTTTGTGATTTCAGCCAGAGCTGACTTGAGCATGGGGAAAAAACGTTCTCTTATTTCTTGTTAATACAGGGGATGTGTTTTCTTACAAATGTGGAGGAAAAATCCAAAATTTAAATTTGGGATTGGGAATGGGCTTTGCATCATAAAAAAAAAGGCAATCTACACTGGCCTTTCTGGAAAAGAATAATGTTCCATGTGGTTCAGTCTAACTCCCAAGTGTTTTGAATTAATAAAATGTGTTCCTTTAGTTAACTGTGTTTGCAGTACGTATTTCTATCCAAGAACTCAAGAGGAAGGGTGATTGGTTCTCTGAGTCAAGATGGACCTGGAAAGGAAGCATTCGTGTCATCGAAGCACACAATAAGTGGTTCTGTAATTACTGGTTTATGTGTTGTCCCTTCGCTGGGGACTGTGGTCTTGGAGGCAATTGAACAGGATTTTTCTGTCTTTGGAATCCTACTTCCTAGCTCATTGTAGATCCTTTATAAATATTTTATCTCCCAAAAAGAATTAGATTCAGATTTGGCTAATATTTACTGAATACTGTCTACTAGGAACACCGTACTAGACACTTTGACGTAGGATCTTCCCAAAAACCTCTAAGTTACACATTATGATTTTCATTTTATAGCTAAAGAAATTGAAGTTCCTGGAGTATATGGACATAATGTCAGATAGTAAAAACATGGGCAGAATTTTATCCCAGGCCCCTTCTAGTTTTTGTGCTACATTATTTCTTCTATACTGTATTGTTACATTATTGAGAAAGAAAGAAAAAATTCTTATGATTTTACCTTCTATGGGAAGAAAAATCAACAGTTTAAAACATGCCTCAAGTTCTCTTAATGAATTTGAAACATCAGATTTTCCAGTTAATGTTCAAAATTGTACATTTAAAGAAACTTCAAACTCCAAACAGAATCTTAGAGACTCCTACTTGAATATTTCCAAATTCCATGGCTGAACAAAAGGTAAGAAGCCAGGCTCCTAACTTGGTGGGCTGATTTTCCTTGCACACCTCTGCAACAAAGTGGCTCTGCAGCCTCAGCACAGCTGGAGCTCCCCCGTCTTCATTTTTATCTTGAAACAGCACTGGTGTTTATGATGAAAATCTAGAATGTCCTTATTGATGTTGTATGATTGGGAGACCATTCCTCTTCCAGAGGTCTTTGTACTTTCTGTGCGCTTAGGATTCAGACTCCTCCATGTGACCTAGAATATCTGTAGGTGCCTATTAGGCTGTGACCAGAATGAGGTCAAGCCCTTCTGAGGTCTCCTCTCAGCTAGTGTGTTTTCTGCCATAGACCCAGGAACTGACATGGATAGAGGCAACTCCATCAGCAAGAGAGTCAATCATCTAGGGTCATGGTCTTCGACAGGGCCTGAAGTGGCTTGAGAGGATGAACACAGAGGAATCTGATGTTGTGGAAGAAAGAGAATGGCTCTGGGGTCTGATGGATTCTGCTTTCACTTCAGTTCTGCCACCTCTTTGACCAGTTCATGTTGTGACTGTGAGGAAATGCCTGGAGAGGTTTCTTTCTTTCTTTCTTTCTTTCTTTCTTTCTTTCTTTCTTTCTTTCTTCCTTCCTTCCTTCCTTCCTTCCTTCCTTCCTTCCTTCCTTTCTTTCTTTCTTTCTCTCTCTTCCTTCTTTCTTCTTTCTTCCTTTTCTTTCTCTTTTTTTCTTTTCTTTTCTCTTCTCTTTCTTTTCTTTTGCATTAGAAAATTTATTACCATGAAGAGACAAGGAGCCATAGCATGAGTAGAGAGATTGTAAGATGTCTTTTTCCACAGTGTCGCTGCTGCAAAAATTACACTGTTCCATCTTCACCTCTTTGCACCGTGATTTGGGAAGCTCCCAGTGTAACCTGGAAAAGATTTCTCACATTGTTGTTCCAGAGGAACTTAACCTTCTGGATTTCTCCAACATTGAGTTTCACATCAATGTCACCCACGTGGATTGCATCTGGTTTGAGGGATCCCTTGAACACCTCATGTTACTCTGAGTTTCCATTACTTCCATACAGAGCAACCCTGATGTACCCGCTCATTTGCTTTTGTCCAGTGCGACTGATACCTTATATCTCCAAAGAGTAAAGTTACCACTATCCTCTGTATTCAGAAAAAATATTTGCTCCACAGCATTGGTTTTTTCCTTAAACTGGTCAACATAGTGTCCCAAAATGGGACATCCTCCAGATAGACAAGGGAAACAGCCATTCTCCTCGAACTCTTCCTAGGAAGCACAGGGGTAGCCCAGGAAGCCGTGGGGTTTGAGGATGCTGCTCTCATAATACTTGTGGCTTCCCAGGCGGTTGCAAGCTACAAAGTTTTTGGTTCCTTGCCATAGTCCATCTATATCAATGTTGGTTGAAAGGGTATTTTTCTGACATCCAGGCATTTGCCTTCCTCCATTTGGAAAGAAATCCGGATGGCCCACCTTTTGGCTCATTCCAAAGCCTAGGAAAGGAACTATGGGAGCATTATCCATGTGAATCACATCCACAAACGTGGCGTCTGATGGGTCCAACCAAACCTCCTCAGGTGTGCCCTGGAAGCATGGCTCTGCTGGATCCAGCCCTGTGATGCGGCCTATGTGGCATCCCAGCCTCCGGGGGGACGGCAGCGTGGGGACGCATAGATAGGGCAGGGGACACACGTCCCGTCCCTGCCGGGGGTAGTGACAAGACCCAGCAGGAAACTCGGGAAGTATTATCCGCTACAGGAGGACCCGCCTGGGGCAGCGAGACAGCCCCGACCGCTGCCGGCGAGTCCCGAGGGCGCCGGTGCGGGCTGCAACAGTGCTGACCTGCGGCCTCCGCGCCAACTGCGCCCGCTGCGGACCCGCCCCAGCCCCTGGCCGGGCGGCTGGGGCTTGGGGGTCGAGAGGTACCTCTTAGAGAAGGCTGAGGACCAGTGATTTGGATTGACCTAGTCTAGGGTTCACTGAAATGAAGAAATGAAGCAGCCCAAGTTGGACAACAGAAACACCAGTTTTGTTGACAGAACTGATTCTGTCAACTTCTTTGATAAGGGAAAATTTTCATGCAAGGGAGAAGGTCCATCACCAGGAAAAATTCTCCACTTAGTCTTTTCCTAAAGCAATGATAGAGAACAGTGAGGAGGGGCAAATGCTGATGCTCATCTTCAGAAAAAAAATAAATAAATAAACTCTGAGGACAGAAGTTTAACATTTAGTCTCACAAGAAATCAAGAACTATCTGCTAGGTATTGTGATAACACAGCAAAATTCCCATAACTTTTGTGAACTGCCCACCTTTACTCATTATTCATTATTCTTGTCTTTACCTCTCCATGATGATGCAGTTACATTCTTAACATGACTAGAATGGTCTCTTGTTTCAGGGAACTTTGGGAAAGAAGGAGAGCAGATAGATTACATCTTACTATTTCAATGCAGAGAGACTTGATGGAGACACTTTTTAGATAGAGGTGGAGAGAAGGGGATGAGCCCCAAGTTCTAGGAATAGAAAGAGAAGAAGGGAAATGAATCCAGAAATGATAAGGCTCAATTGAGATAACCGAGGAGTGTCCCTAGGAAATTACTCGCCATTTTTTAACCTGGGTGTTCTCTTTTTTAAAATGAGAACAATCACTTCTCCTTTACAGTGTTTCCTGGAGGTTAAATTGGATGACATATGTATTGCACTTACAAATTTTCCTATCACATAATAATTCCGAGTGGAACTGTGTTTGATGTATTCAATTTGTGCTCTTCTCCACAGTAAATATTTAATTTTTATGTGTTCATTTGGGGTGGTAACATTTGTTTCTTTTTAAAGTTCATGTTCTGGTAGTCTTATAACCTTACCTGTCTTTCACTGGGAACACAGAAGCAGAGAGGACACTGCCTCTACCCCATACACATCCATAACCCAAGATTCCGAAGTTTGTTAGGAAACAATTGGTCTCATCTCTCATGTCTGCAGGCCCAGAGCAGGGTAGGAATGAAAGCTCACATACCTCATATCTAAATATGGAGAAGCATAAATCAAGCTGACAAACTCTTATTTGCATTATATTCTATCTTCTCACTGCTAAAAAGTGTCTACAAAAAAATTTAAATGATATCTTGTGATTAAAGGTAAATTAAAGTATTAAAACTACTGAATTTACTTTTATCATACGTTGAGTGGTCTGTTGTTGTTTTGTTAAACATTTACTAATGTTTAAATGACTTTTAAAAGACATACATAATTCATTTATTACCTATTTGTCCAACCCCTAAAATTTATTTTTATTGCCTTCATTTAAATAAAAATGTTGGTCATATAGGTAAAATTAAGACACATAATTTGTATTCTATCAATATCAATAGTTGTCAACTATTACTGAATCATTAAAGATATTAGATAGCTTTTATTTAAAATCAGCTTCAATTGAGGAAAACCTTGCTGTGTTGAAATAAGAACTACTCTATTTGCCAATGAAATTCTCAGTTATATTTATATTTAAAATAAATGAAAAAATTTTATATATCATGTTCAAAAATGATGATGGGGTCCCATATGGCAAACTATACTTAACCAGAAAATATGATAAAAAATTTTAGTTGTATCTTATAACTTTCTGTGATTTTAGTGGAATTTTTATAAATTCTTAAAGCAATATTTGTGTCCATATGCAAAATCAGCATTGCACACATTTCAGATAATGTCTAGATTATATAGCTATATGTCTATAAAATGTATTTATATAAGCACATACATAAAATTTTAGAGTAATATGAATTACTATTTGTAGGAGATTGATTCTATGATTCCCATGGATAACAAAATCCAAAGTGCTCAAATCTCTTAAATAAAATGGTATGGTATTTACATCTAACCTATGTACACCTTCCTATATACTCTAAACTATCTCTAGATTACTTACAATGCTTTATACAATGTAAATGCTCTGAGACCAGTTGTTACACTGCATTATTTAGGGAATAATGACAAGAAAAAAAGTACATATATGTTCAGTAAGACACCATAATCTTAGTCCTAACTACATTTTTGTAAATTGGTTAGACCCCTGGGCATGAAATCCACAGGGCTGATTCTATGTAGTACTGAAGAGGTTTCTCAGCTACCATTTGTAAACATCATGCTGATTTGTGAGTACCTCTGAGACAACAGATTAGAAAACAAAGAAAATCAATGCTTGCTAGTAATAGTTACTATTTATTCATGAAACAATCTAAAAGGAAGGACTTAGCAAGTCAATAAATGTGCCTTTTTCCTTATTTGAGCATTCTGCAGGTGTTCTTCCTATTCATAAGCAGCATCTTTATCTGAAGTTTTCAATGATACAACCTACGAACTTAAGCTCATTCAGACACAGCTACGAGTAGCAATGCAACTAATCACAAGAGTGGTTGGGGTTATGAGTTGCAGTGGGTAGTACTAGACACTGGAACCTGAGTGACAGAGGACCCGACAGGCATTCTAGCAAATTTGTTTCATGTGGGTCCTTCTATAATTGGGATTTCAGAAACAGGGATCCCTGTGGGGAGAAGCATTATAATTTTTATGCAGTGGTTATATTATCCCATCAGAAAAATTATGATGGAGCAAGAACTGCCAGGGGTAGATAGAGTGAGCTATGGGGTTAAGTGAGGAAAGAACATTCCAGGCTGAGAGATGGCCAAAGCCAAACCACAAAGCTGGTGTGACCTCTGTGTTAATGGCTTAGCAAGGAGGCCAGCATGGCTGCAGTTTGTGAGAAAAGAGGAGAGTTGATGGAGCCATTGGTTGAACCTTCTTTTCACTGTGAGTGAAGCACAAGACCAGTGGATATTTCAGGCCATTATGCTCTGACTTACCCTCGACATCCGTAGCCAGTCATTTTCCTAAAGCACAGCGCTAATTGTCCCACCTCTTCTTTCCCTAGGCTCTTCCTTGAAGACTTCTAGTCTAGCTCTAATCTGACCTGCACTTGATCCAAGTCAAAGGAACCATTGAAACAAAGATGTCTTTTCTAAACATTCCCACATCATTTGCCTATGGGACTCTGCTCAAGAATTTTCATCTATAAATTGACCCTGTTGGCCTCCTCCAGCATCTCCCTGGACCTCATCTTTTCAGTGCAATCTTCTTTGTAAGTTTCAGAAATAGTCCCCACCACCCAGAGAGTCTACACTCGCGCCTCTCCTGGATCAAATGTCTTCTACCGGTTATCAGAATCAAGATGACCAGATGCTCTTACTATTGAGGAAGGAATTTTGCCTTATTTACCTTTGTGTTTCTTTCAGTATGCTCTGCCTAATATATACTTAATAAATGTCTCTGAATAAGGAATAAATGAAATGTTTTCTTTCCAGTTCAGCCCAGCATAAAGCTAAGATCATAGGTCAGCCAGAGGGATACAAGTAAATGTTCATCTAAAGCTTGTCAGGATTTCTGGGTGGTCTAGGGTGCACATGGGATTATATCTAGAATAGAAATGACTATAAGAAAGAAATGCTGATTCAAATAACCTACAGTTCAGTGTTTTGTATCCTGTAATTAAAGACTATGTCCCATTTCATCTGAACATGTTTCAAGGCTGTTATAGGATCTCAATTCAAAATAAACTGATAGACAACTTTCCTAAACACTGTCTTCCATTAACAAAGTTAAAAACCAATTATATAGTTAGAATGGAATTAGAACTCTGGATTTTCCATGCTATTTTAGTGGGCCCGTTTTCTTATGAAATGCTTTCCTGTATTATTATTGAAAAATAACTCAATAAATTTTGTATGTTTAAAGCAGTGTGAGGTTTGTATTTCTTACTTTTGTTACATGGAGACCTCTAGCACAACACAGAATTTCATCAATTATACATATTTTGATAATCGACTGGGATTGGGGGATTAAATTTTAAACGTTGATCTTAACATGTACTATTTTATCCCCCACTTTTCAGATTTTACATTTGTTACCTGAGCTCTTGAGAGTCACTTGTGTTGTCCATACAAAGACTTCAGTTCCTTCCCCTTTGCTTATAAAAATAAATTAATCCAGGCCAGATGCACTGGGATTTTGTTAACCAAGTAGAAATGTGCCTCTTTGCTCCAAATAGTATAGTAAGCCATGTCATGTTCATTACTGTAAAGATAATTGGCCTTTGACACTACAAACTTATATAACATTATCAAAAACCCTTCATCCATATGATGCACAACTTTTTAGTAAAGTTGAGTGTTTGGAAAGCTCAAGACCATTAGTTTTTTAACATATTGAGAAATGGCAAATGTCATCCAAAATGATGGAGAATTTCTTTCTGGTAAGTAACAAAGAGTACAATTCAAATAACAAAAGCAACAGTATGAAAAACAAGGTTACAAAAATAGCCAGCTTGCTAGAGGGAAAGAGCAAATAATGTCAAAATAATGAAATCTCTTGGGGACAGCAATGTCCACTTCTGACAAACAGCAAAAGTTTCTGCTGCATATGGCAAGATGTATTAGAATGATAACTGCTTATGAAAAGACTTGGGGAAAGACTACACCTTTTGTGCATGTGTGTGTGGTGCTGGGGATCAAACTCAGAGCCTTGCACCTGCTGGGCAACTTATGAAAAGACTTGCAATAGTCTTCCAAAACTATTTTTATTGTATTGGCTGCCGAATGCAAAATTTGGAGAGACAGGTATTTGTTCTCCATTCTACTCGCCATTAACACGCTTAGCAGTGGAGCCACTTTAGGGTGGCTACCCTGAAGACTGAGAAGCAGCAGCAGATGTGAACTTGACAATGCAGAATAGGTAGCAAACCACCGTGCAGTCTACTGCTGCTGCGTCCACACAGGCCCAAGTAATGGTACAGAGCAACCATTTCACTTTCCTCATCTACTTGCCAATGATCTATGTGTACTCCCTTCCCATTATCTCCGTTTCTCTGCCAGTCTCTCATTTTCCTCATCCCCAGAGGCTTCCTTCTTCACCCCTCATCTTTCCATGGAATTCTGATTCTCAGTCAGTGTTTTCCATTTGGACCTAGAAGATGAGGAAAGTGGGGACAAGATGACACTGGTGCTATTTCAGATGCTTGAGGCATCACAGTAACGTATTTACAAGCACACGTCTTTCTTGTTAATGTTGACTAGCTCTCATGACATGATTCCCCTGTGCTAATGGAATATTTCCTGCTTTCATCCACGTAGCAAAGATTCTGTTTTTTTTATTCTAGATTGGCCCAGAACATAACTTCCAAAGGGGTGTGGGAAAGGTTCCCACTCTAAAATGTGGTTGAGAATGGGGAGAAAAACTTGAGCTAATTGCAAAGAGATTTGAGAAGAAGGGAGAAAGAACTGATTATGGGCATTATCTCAAAGACAGAAAAATATCAGTCACATAATTCGAGAAACTGAATCGTCCTGTCTGAAGCTAATTCCTGGCAAAGGCAAGACTAGACCGCTCAGGGTCCTCACCCAGAAACCTCAGACCTAAAAACACATTGGCTA
>JAJEJO010054489.1:0-14045 GCA_020662805.1 Glaucomys volans | reverse complement strand
CCAAAAGATACACCACACAAAAAGGAATGGAGATCCAGATGTGAGCAGCCTCCAACCCAGGAATGCCAATGAGAATTAAGGTTGATGGATGGACATCAGTCTTGTTGTATGCTGACATCACAAGGGTCAGATATTTCTGTTCTCCTCATGGATGTTTCTGCTAAACTGACAAAATAATAATTTATACATTGTATAGATTGTCGAAGAAACTCAAATTATAAGGAATTATGGGTTGTGGAATAATTACCATACCTGTGACTATTTAGATAGAAATTATTTTATCATCTATAGAGTCAGATATAATTATAGTCACTCTGCCTTTATATGAAACTAGCAGGAAAGTATGAAAATAGTGTCTGAAGGTGCTGTCTACACTGAGAAGGAAGAAACATTCATTTTTATTGACTTGTACCAAATCATGTGAATCTTCTTAACCTTTCCCAGATTAATAATTTTTACAAATACATCAATATTGATATTTTCACTGACATATGAACCAGTGCTTTGTGATGACAGATGAATACATGCTAAAAGAGGAAACATCTTTAAATACCAAAAACCAGAGATAAATAAATATATGAAAATTTTACCATGTTCCATTGAGAATTACATTATCATGTTCCATGATACCAATTGAGAATTAAATAATGTTTAAGAGTCTTATATTTGGAGGAGTAAGAGAGAGCGCAGTTATATGAATGATACAGGAGGGAAATTTCAAAAAATGAATTGATTTTTTAGCATTTAATAGTAGTTTATACACATGCCAAGCAACAGCGTGTGACTTTGAGACAGGACAACCAGCAGGCAGCAGATGTGTCCATTATGGTATAATCATAGGGAGGTTTGCTCGCAACCACATGAGACTCATGAGGATGATAACAGGAGAAGGCCGACACTGATTGTCAGGAAATAAACTAATCATTGTACTTTCATGACTCTCCTCAGGCCACACAGTTGCGTGTTACTCTTCACCTTAGCATAATATTATTAAAACAATTTAATTATAACTCTGAGTATGAGTTTCTTTCATGTTCTTAACTTATATAGTTAGTCAAAATTCTTGCTCTTGGGTAAGTTTGCTCTCCATCTAAGCATCTACTAAACTTAAGTGTGTACTTAAGCATCCACCTGAGGTTCAGTTCACAATTTTCTCTCCTCTGCACATTTCTGCATTTTGTGACAATACTTCAGCCCCATGCTACAATTTGCTTATTGCACTAGTTCCATTTCTCAGGAATGACTATGAGAACCACAATTTTTAAGTCATGAAGGTCTCTTAGTAGAAAATATTTTTAACTTTTATTTTTGAGAAATCTGATCAGTACTGTTCCAGAAACTCTTTCATTACTATTATATTCATAGTTATGGAGCACTAATGATCACGAAAAGCAACTCCTAAGTCAGTGTCCTAGGAAGTCAGGGTTGGAATATGTCTGACTGGGCTTCTGTATTGAATTGCAATGATGTGATGATTTTAGCCTCTGCTTTTGAAGTTTCACAAAGTTTTGGCTTACTCTCACTATTTGAACTTCAGAATCTGTAGGAATAGAGATTCTCTTTCCCCTATGGAAACCCGTGGATATAGTGTCAAGGGAACTTTGGAAAGTCAGGGAATGCCATTTCTGACCCAGAGCATATATCAGACAGAACAAGCGTATAGGGAAATCAGATTACTGAAATGCTTTATATTAATACAATATTTATAATCAAAGAATATTTTTCAGAGTAAATTTATTCTTTTAATTTTTGTTTTCTTAATCAAAGAATTACAGAAATAAATTAAAAGGATAATAATTTTGGAACATTTATAATAATAACAACAAAATCTCTTACATTTGTTTACTAACTATCCTTCCTCCAAAAAGACAAACAAAGTTAACTCTAAGTTATTAACATGCTTTGACTCTTATCAAATAATAATTTCATCCTTCAAAATGGTTAAGAGTCTCCATCCTTCACAAAAGTAATAGTTGAGTTAAAAATTTGTATTACCTTTATATTGTGGTACAGTAAATATACTGAAAATAAAAGGCATATTTCTCTGAACAGATATGAAAGATATTAAAATAAAAATGAACATTAATTTGATATTTTTCATTATTAGAACATACATACAAAACATGCAAACAAATATTCATGGCTTATATAAATGCAGTTAAACTGAAATGTTTTAGATACCAAAAGGAATCTAATAGAATATGTACCCAACATAGGAGGAGTCTAAAATATGTGATAGAAGGGTAGAAAGGATTATAGACAGCAAATAATTTACCTTTACCATTATTATGCTATTTTTAATTGTCACAATGTATTCATGATTACTTGCAGTGTTTAAGATAACAAAATAAATAATGTAGAGCTGCAATTGTATAAATCAGAAAATAAAATGCAAACCACGGCATTAGGATAAGATGTGGCCTCTCATGCTTTGTAAAATATTATCCAATTTAAATAAACATTGAAACATATTTCTCCACATCTATCCACAGAAAACTAGTCACTTTCTGACCGATTGTAACAGTAGCCTTGTGTCTTTGTTCTACTGTGTAATTTCAAACATAAAAACATTTAATAATTATTTGCTAGAAATGAAGACTCTATTCACATATCAAATTTCTGCAAAAATCCTCAAACCCTGTGTGCACTAATAGTTTCCTGATATTAATGTTAAAATTTAAGATATGTCTAGGGATCAGTTTTCAACAATATAAAATGTATTTAGCATATATTTTTTGTCTGACTTCATCCTGAATATACTGGTAGGGAATGGAGGAGATGAAAATTACATATGGTTTTTGAGATTAATAAAACAAATGGTCTTTCATGCTTTTACATCAATCCTGCATCCATCGTCCATCTCTTCAAGAAAACAAAATAATATAAACAAATATGAACTGAGCATCTATTAGATACTATATTATTTGTACTGTTGGCTCTGACCCATTTTGTCCTCAAGGGAGTTTTAGAGTAGGTGATCCTACTTATGGCATAGATAAGAAAAGTAGCTAAGACTATCCAGTTGGTTTCCTAGTGCTATTCTAATAAAAATTAGTGGATCTGACATTTAAATCAAAGTAATTATGGAGTTTTAATGTTTTAACCCTCAAATATATGTACTCCATAGGGTTTTATAAATGTAAAATGACGGAAAGTGTTTCTCACTGCTTTGCGCAGAATTAACTATTGATGAAATTGCATAGATTTCTAAGATTTGCTATGCATATTCTCTGGTATATCCCCCCTCCCACTGTTTTCTTCTTCAATCTTTCTCTAGTATACTCAAATATTTAGAAAAACCCATGCACAAATTTATTCTTAAAGTTGCAGCCCATCCCAACCTATAACAGACACCATTGACTGTCTGATAGATGCAGCCTTTTCAGGGTGCCCCCAAACCAATGGCATCTGTTCTTTCTAGAAATCTTACACACATCTGTTTTTCAGAGCCTGGCTTCTTGCTACTACCTGACTATTGTCTAGCTAGCTCAGACTGCAGTGAAGAGTATTGTGCCCTGCCTTACCTCATTCAACTCTTTGTGGCTCAAAACAGCACCCATAAGATTTGAGAAAATCTTCTGTTCTCCCAGGGCTTATAGTTTTTCTGAATGAGCTCAGTGATAGACAGTTTCCAGATACCTAAGGCTCCCATGGGCAAGGAGGTGGATGGCTTCCCCACAGTGTCAGGAAAAAAAACCTTTGGGAGTTGCACATGCAAGTTCTGAATGCAGCTTCTATGTTTCAAGTCAACATCTAGTAACTGGAGAATTCAGGAAGTTGGAGGGAGTGTCTTCCCCATCTGTCTCTGGAACCTTACTCTCGGCAGTATTGCAGAGACAGAATTGTTGGTTCTTAAAAATATCATATATAGGTATAAAGAAGAAAAATCAGACTCAAAGTTTTGCTTAAAATGTCTTTATTTTTAGTACAAAAATATAATGATATACTAATATAATTCTTATCTTTGTATTCGCACAAGTTTGAATATTTAAATCACATTGGATTTTTACAAATTTTATAGTATTATCCAAGATTTGTATTGTCATCTTAACCTTAATCTTTTCATATTTTATCTGAATAAGTTTCTTTCAAAATTATTTAATTTTTTTTAAATAAAAATGGGATTTTTAATGAGAATTGAAAGGTATCTCAACATAAATGTGGAAAATTTGGCACCAATTTTGTTAATTGTAAAACTTTGGATTTTATCATTTTATATTCTTTATATTTTTCATGTGTATCTTGAGCATGTATTTAATATAAATTACAAATTACAAATATGCCATTGAGACTCAGTATTCAGAGATTCCATATTTCAAATTTGTATACTCCCTAAAATATGTTTGTCCTAAGTCAATACTGATGGGAACTTAAAGTCATTTAAAACATGGAAAACTGCCAAAAATTTGGCTTCCTGACATGCATGTTCCTAGCTGAGGTTGAATAAGATAAAAATCTAAGTTCTGGTTTTAGTGATCACAACGTAAGTGAATGCCATATGTTCTCTCTTTCCTTTTTTTAGTCTTGGTTATCGATCACAATGATTCAAATGATTGACAAGTATAATGCTGAGGTTCTGTGAATTGTTCCTAAGGGCCAGAAGTTTCTCCTGAGCCTTATGGAGAAAATAACCTTGTTAGATAAACTTCATCCAAAAAAGAGTTATATTGCCTTTGTTTATGAACTCAGAGGTAATGAATCAACAGTTTGCCCTAGAAAAGAGAGGCAGAAACTCACCTATTTGTATGAGGCTGGTGAATGTGTAAAGGTAACATTTATCATGTGTGATAAAGATGTGGAAAACATATGGTATGTAAAATCTGCTGGAGGTCATTGTTTTAGACTAACGCCCTGCACTAGGCACCAGCATCCCAGAACAAAATAGCCACGAGTCACATGTGTCAAGTGTTGTGTAATCAAATGAAATGCTAATAAGAAATCCACAAGCAGGTCAGTTTCTCCCCAAAACAGGACATTCATAGCAACCAGTAGGAAAGGGACAAATTGATCTGACCCAGCAACATAAAGAACTCCCCTTAGTTTGCCCTTTACAAGGAAAGCAACCTGATGTTAACCAACTTACTTTATTTTCTTATTCTGTGTTCTTGTTCCTGCTCAATCTGCTCTACAAACCCCACTATTGTGCCCTCCTCCCTCTGTTTTGAGGTGGGACAATGTCTCATTATTGGATCACTAATAAAGGTCAATTAGTTCTTTAAACTAGCTTTCTTGAAAATTTCCTTTCTTAATGGATGAAGAAAAGGGCACATTTGTGTATTCTTGAGATATCAACTACCAAAAACAAGGATAGAGGACAACTTGTTGTGAGGCTGGAAGACAAAGATATGTACATTCAGGTTAACCAGGGGTGAGAATTGGCCAACTCTTCTTGGCTAGTGCAGCTGCCTGTAGGTTTCAGGAAGTAATAAGGCATCAAAAGTGAGAAATGAAAACCTTCCAACAGTGGTCAGTTCTGCATGTCAGAACACTGCACAAGGATTTTTCAAATAGCCCTCCAGGTTTTACAAAAGAAAAAAATTATGGGAAGAGCAGGTTTTCAATGCTGATGAGATTGGTTTATTGCATAAGGTTGTTGGCAGAAGAATTTTTGTTACACAAGTGGTGACTAAAGTCACTGGTACTAAGTCCAAGAGTGTGCAATTTGTTTATAAGAATGGTATATAAAGTGAAATTACCTGAATAAGAAATATCTATAAAACAAGGTTATGTTGATCATTTGAGAGAAACATTATGACCAGAGGCTCATATGAACCTAACCTTGTAATAAACATATGCTAATTAGGCATTCAAGTGAGTTAATAGAGTATGCCAACTGAGACCAATGAGAATGGACTATGTAATGTGTAAATATATAAATAGGTATATATCTTTAGGAAGAATTGCTTACTCCTTTAAAGCAAAAATGGTACATATTTATAATGTACTACATGATGCTTTGACCTCAGTATACATTTCAGGATGTCTAAATCAAGTTATTTAATATATCAGTTATATTATATTTATCATTTTTGGATGTAGGGAACCTTAAAATCTCTTATCTAGTTTCAAGTATACTAATAATAGTTTTTATGTTGCACCAAAGATTCTTTAGCTTATTCCTTCTATTTCTCTAAATGCTGCAGCCTAAATCAGCATGTGCCCCTTGCCCCGTGTTGTCTCCTATCTCTTGTAAGGACCATCTCTTTTTCTCTGTTATTGCGACTTGAGGTTCTTCAGATTCGACATATGAGAACAAGCAATATTTGTCTTTCTGTGCCTGGATTAACTTAATATGTATCCTTTAAAGTTAAGCATGATTTCATAAATGAAAAAAAAATTTTATCTTATAAGGCTGAAAACATTCCATTGAAATATATGTCATATTTTCTTTGCTTCCTCCTTCTCCCTTGAGAGGAATTTCTGTTGTCTGTTGTGATGTGCGGTGCCAGGTTTTGGTCTTAGACATAAATAAAACTTTTATTTTTCCTGTGTGTGTTTGTGTCTGTGTGTGTGTGTGTTCTCATTCTGCATTCTATCGGCTTGCTGAAGCCTCTCACTTGCATTCTAGAGCTCTCCTAAAGGAATATATGTCCATGTATCATTGGTAAGTCATTATTTCTGTTGGGAGTGGAAGGTTGGATTCTTCTCTGCCATCTCGCTGATGCTCACCTCATTTTTGGCCCTTCTTTTCTTAGTATCTAAGGCTCTCTAATGACTATTTTCCCTAGGGCCAGATTAGAAAGGAGATTCCTTAGAGGCTTTGGGTCTTTTACTGAACCATCTCTAGGGGATTACCTATTGCAAAGGCCTTTCAGGCAAAGAGCAGTGCCTTCATAAAGACTGAACAGGTTGAGAAAAGCGGAGCCAGGATTCTGTCCCTGGTGAGTCTTCTCTGTCTCCAAGCTCACAGGGGAATCCTCAGGACACAGTGATGGACCAAGAGATAGATGGATGACAGAGAGGAGGAGATAAAAAATGGAGAAATGAATCTAAGGCTGTAGCTTAGAGAATGAAAAGGATGACAGTTGGAAGGGTCACAGACAGTGCTGAAGGCCTTTGTAATTCAATCTGCATCCATTCTGTGTTTCTTTAAGACAACCCAGTCACCTGACTTCTAAAAATGATGATAGGATAGCATCTTCAGAATATTTAAAGACATGATGCCTTAAAAGCATTTCAGAATAATTGTGTGTTTCAATTAGTGACATATTTTGGGTCATTTCTCTTTATTATTTCTATTTTTTTTTATGAAAACAAGTGGGGTAGATGTTAAAGTAGTTGTGCCAAGTCACACAGCTGATAAGTACTGCCTAGTAACTTTCTTCCTCCTGCAATAATGAAGTAGGGCTCAGCACACTAATATGGCTGAAGAGTTCATGCTTTTAAGCACTGCAAAATAATGTTCTGTAATTAACAAAGGAATGATCATGGTTCATAATCCAATAAGATGGGAGAAAATTAACTGAATTTAATGGTATTAGAGAAGTATAGTGTTTAATTTGAACGTGTGGATAAAAAAGGAGATTTAGATTTCTGGTCTAATCAGTTCACTGAGAGATAGTGTCATAAGATAGCTACCCAATTTCATTGTGTGGTATATGTCCTCTTTTAATTCTACTTATTATTTATATCACTGTGTCTCTATTTAGTCAAACTACTAAAGACACTGAACTACAAACTACTCAGACACTGAATAGTTTCTGAGTTAAAATGCAAAATTTCCCCATCTTATTTGCAAACAAAAAATATAATTTAATATTTCCTTCTTACACAATTAAGAGAAACTATGCCTATTTTTTTTTTCTTTAAAAATCATCTGGTCACATTTCACCTGAAGGATGTCCTCATGTATGGACTATCTGTTGCATATAAATTTGCTGCAAAAGGCTAAACACTATTGTATGGCTTTCTGAGAATTTCTCCCATATTTCTGTACCTCACAGATATTATTCAGAAACACAGAATGTCATTCAATAATAAACTCACTTCCATTCCAATGGTACTTCCATTGCTAAATCCCAAAATTCTTCTTTCCTTGATTTAATCATATTTTCCACTTCTTATATTGCCCATCTCACAACACTTTTTTTAAGTACTCACTGTTACATTCTAAAGTAAGTGCAGTTTACAAGATAAAATCTATTGTGGGCAATCCACATTGTACCGCCTGTAAATAATCTTTCTTGCTCTTAGCTTTGCTTCTTTTCACATGCTTCCCGTTCTCCTAGACATTTTTACCTGTTTGCTGTGGACCCTCTTTCCTTGGCATCGCTTCTACCTCTGCTCATTGACAAGATAACACCCTATCACCCTCCTAAAACTGTAGTCATGATTCCTAACACTCCTTGGGAATACTCTAATGACCCAGCGTGAGCAAAGGAAACAACTGAACATAAGAAAAGATTGAATGCTTTGAAAATATTCCCTTGACAATTTCTTAAACAAGGTGCAAGAAATGTTATTAGAAGTGGTGCTTTGCAAATGATCAATTTTGTTTGCTCCTAGTAATTAAGCATGTGGAATATTTTTTTTTGTTTGATGTTTTCTTCAATGTATTTGCCATCTTCTTAAACTCTTAAAAACATACTTGCCTCTTATTTAAACTAGAGATGGTGCATTCTTTTGTTCATACTTAGGCAAGTTTTAAAGACATTACGGATGTGAATATGTTTGGTTGGGAAGGGGACTTTGTATAGATATCATAATTAAATTATGACATGTGAACTATCTTTTCCTTCCTTGCATTCTCTCTATACTTTATTACTTTTTTGTCTACATGTTTCCTATGTTGGTAATTATATACGCTTCAAGCATTCGATGAGTCTTTTGAAGGTAGTTGAGTTTCATTCAATTAGTAGAGTTAAATTTGTCCTCTGGTGGGTGTTTATAGAGATTACATGTGATCTGCACAGATTCTGATATAGCATATCAAGCAGTAGGCAGGACCCAAATAAACTGTCATTGATGTTACTTTCAATACATTTGCTTCATTGTTTTGTAGTTATTATGAAGAATTATTAACAAATGGGTCAACTTAGATCCTGTAGAACTCTTTTCATATTTTATGTTATATTTCACTACATAGTGGTCGTGGGCAAATTAATTTCTGTCTGATGAAGCACTTCTGTGTTAACATCTACCTTTATGGAATCAATGGAAGTCCCCATGTGTGTCCTGGCAGATACCTCTCTGTATGTGAAAATTGAAAGTAAATTGTGTTAGTGATGATGAGAGAACATAATAGTGTTTTATTCAGTGTTTTATTATTATTAAATATTATTTATATTTATTATTTATTGTTATTAAATAATATTTATTTAATAAATTTATTTTATTTATTTAATATTATTAGTATATTTATTATTAATATAATTTATTATTTATAAATTATATTTATTAAATAGTGTTTTATTCAGACAAAAGTTTAGCATGATATGAATGAGAAAACCATTGCAAATTTATTGGGAAGAAAGGTAGTGACCATGAAAAATATATTCTGTATAGTTTTTTATTACTGTCCTCCACAGCACTTCTTTCGTATCCTTCTCATTGAGTATTTACTTCTTTAATTTGTTCTTTATTTTGTGTTTCTCATGGGGTGAGTCAACTGAAGAATAGAGCATATTTTATGGCATAATGCTCTTATTTTTCAACACTGAAGAGCTTTTCCAGTGCCTGGCAGATTGATAGGCATACAAACACCAAGACTTATGATTCCCAGGAAGGATGTTCCTTCCCAATGACAGTCAGTCTCACCACTCATTTTTTCTGGGGATCCCAGGACTAGAGGCTCTTCACATCTGGATGGGTTTTCCCTTCTGTGCTGTGTACTTGATTGCACTCATAGGGAACCTCACCATCCTGCTGGTGATCAGGGCTGATCAGCAGCCCTCACCAGCCCATGTTCTACTTCCTGGCCATGTTGGCTGCCATTGACTTGGGGATCTCCACAGCAACCATCCCTAAGATGCTTGGGATCTTCTAGTTTAGTTTTCACAACTTCCACAGCAGCAGTTCAATTATAGATGTCTATTATAATCACCTGGGAAATCTGACAACATGATTGACAGAACCCTAGTTCCACTAATGCTGGGGTCCAACCCTAGCACAAAGGTTTGGTGGTCTCAGGTGAGTGGAATGGCATTGGCAAGGTGGAGAACAAAGTGACACAGGCTCAGTGATCTGAGGCTAAGTTCTAAGTGTATTCGTCTTAGTAGGTGCTCTTATACATGGAAAATTGGCAGTCCCACATGTTTTTGTGGTTACAGAACAGGAAGGGGACCAAGACGTTCTCATGACATACCCCTTATCCCAATATCAAGATAGTCTAATTATTCTTAGAATTTTGCTTATTGCTCTATGCACTTCTTGCTTATATATTACTTAAATCTCTGTAAAGATTATCTAGCTAACTCAACTAATAATACAACTTTAGCAAACATTAAAAGTGTGATTAACATATGGTTATAGTGCCAGACAGTGTGCCCTAACATTGACTTATGAGATTATAAAAATATTAAACTCTAAGTTAACATTTAGGCAGCTCTTTATAGATTACATCTCCTAATTTTGCCCAGTAAGCATTAACCTGTCTTGCCCAAGAAAGCTGTTTGAGCAACTAAGCTAACACCAGGGTCTCACATATATTAAATACTTAGAAAAATGGAGATGAGCTTTTTATGTACATTTTCCATTATAATATACTTGATGCCAACCAAGGTGTATTCTGCCAGTGGGAGATAAAGAGGGGTCTAAATCTAAGGGACCAGAAGCTGGTTTCCTAGGGGGATATCATGGTTTTCCGTTAATCAAATAAGCATTACCAAATGGTGTCTGAATAGTTGGGATTATTTTTCTAGCCTTAACAACTTTGTTTGTGCCTTGTTTGTCTGGAGTTAAGGTGGGAACAACGTGTTTTTCTGCCCTAGGTCATCTTGGAGTAGTTACCATCTAGTGTGCATTAAACATTATCTGTTGATAATTCATAACATTCTTTATATGTCATGCTCTGATTACACCAGAAAAAGAACTCCTTTGGGTTATTCCCAGTATGATTAGATGCTGCACCCTCTTCATTTCCCGTCAGTGCTTGACAAGGATTCCACTGAGTAATAAAGATGTTTGCAAGGTCTCATCTTCCTGAGAATTGGGGCACTGTTTCCTGCTGTCTTGTTTAATTTTCCTATGCTTGGGAATAATATTATATTGGATTTCTGGGAATTCTAGGGGATTAAGAACACAAGAATCAAACAGCTAATAATACTGGATATAACAAAGAAAGGCCCTTGTACTGGTGTGATAAAAGTGTAACTTGGAAAGCATGCTGTGTTCATTTCCAGCAACTTATGCTAAATGGCACCGTGGATGGTGACTACTCCCAGATGACCTAGGGCAGAAAAACATGTTGCTCCCACCTTAACTCCAGACAAACAAGTCACAAATAAAGTTATTAAAGCTAGAAAAATAGTCCCAACTATTCAGACACCATTTGTTAATGCTTATTTGGTTAATGGAAAACTATGGTATCCTCCTAGGAAACCAGCTTCTGGTCCCTTAGATTTAGACCCCCCTTTATCTCCCACTGGCAGAATACACCTTGGTTGGCATCAAGTATATTATAATGAAAAATGTACATGGAAAACTCATCTCCCCTTTTTAGAATATTTAAAATATGTAAGACTCTGGTGTTTGCTTAGTTGCTCTGAACAGCTTTCTTGGGCAAGACAGGCTAATGCTTACTGGGCAAAAGTAAGAGGTGTACCACTCCTAATTGGCCTAAAGCAGCTCAGTTATTCAATGATCCAGAGAAAGCTCAGAAAGAAGCTCCCTATTGTTCCTGTTAATCTAGTTATTAATCACATAGTGTAAACTTATATGTTGTTCATAGAAATGGCTTCTGTGCATGATGTTCCCAGTAATATAGAAAGTAGTATTAGTTAAAGATTATATAGAAGAATACTTAAAAATATTATGAAGAGCTGATAATATTTGATCTGCTAATACGTTTTGCCTATTGTCTTGTAGTTTGCGTCAGTTTCCTTTTGTGTGACCTCAAGATATTGTACTCAAGCTAGAAGTTAACATATAAAAATGGTGTGTGGAAAAATAAACTTAGAACTTAGCCTCAGATCACTGAGTTTGTGTTGCTTTGTTCTCCACCTCGCCGACGCCATCCCACTCACCAGAGATCACCACGACTCTTGTGCTAGGGCTGGACCCCGGCAATTAGATGTTTCATTTTTGTGTTCTATATCTCCTAAAAGTCTAGGTTTCTGAGAATTCAAGCATATCATAGTAATTTCCAAACCTATGCAAATCACAAGGAAAAGAAACAGCAGGAAACCAGCAGTCTCAGTTCCCTGAAAGATGAGGCCTTGCAAACATCTTTATTGCTCAGTGGAATCCTTGTCAAGCACTGAGGGGAATTGAAGAGGGAGCTGCACACTAATGTGTATTCTTCAGAGTTAAAATTTGAACAAAATCAAGCAGATCTTTTTTGTGTCATTCATCCAGTAGCACAAAACCTGTGAAGTTTATCCACCTGATAAAAGATACCAATCCAGCAAAATATTTGATAAAAATCAGAATAAAAAGGATTACCTAGAAATTAATGACAATTTGCTCAGACTTCTTCAGAGCAATACTATATTCCAGAGAAGAAGGATAATGACTTCAAAGTCTAAAGGAATATAACAACTATAAAATTGAATTGTGCAGCTACAAATTTATTATTAAAGAACAATGGTGAAATAATGAAAACTTCAGAGGAACAGATAACAAAGAAGTTAAACTTATAAATGATCACTAAATGATAAATGATAAACTTGAGAATAAAGGGTATTTACTCAGGAAGGAAGGATCATGGTGAAAAAGAGGGAATTTGTAAATATGATGGTGTGTTCCAAATTGTCAGCTGAAGAGCTGTTACCATCCGTCATGTTGGTCACGAATCCTTTTTCTTATCATGCTTTTGATGATTTTCCATGAGCTTTCTGTTTGTTCTGTCTACTTTGTTTTTAAGAAAATACCATTCTGATAAAGAATTTTCCTTGGTAATATTCCTGTCTCAACATAACAATTGTCACAGTTTTTTGTACCTTAGCTAAAGAGGCTATGAAAATTGAAATGAACAACATCATGAACATCATAAAGGATAATTGTGGATATGTTAAAATATCTCTTCCTTTGATAATCTCTTATTCATCTGTATCAAAATACTACAAGCATTTTCCAAAATTTAGATCTCAAGGAAACACTAGGAGAGATAAAACATCAAGTCATATAAATCAAATGGCCAAATTCCAATGGTTATAAGATCAATTTGAATATTTTTCCTCACAGAAAAGATGAATGACTTCAAATGTTGCACAAATTTGAGATTTTAGAGAGGATTATTGTGTTATTTATTACCAGTTAAAAATTACACATTTGGCTCCAATTCATTTATCAAAAAGAATGGATAATAACTAAGATTCTCTTAAAAAGTGGGAGGGGACAACAATGTAGATGAATGGAAAAATAATCATAGCATCCTATAAAGAACTACACAGTGTTGTCAAAATATCTCAGAAAAAGACAGTTCAAAGTGATATTTTCTCATGGTTTCATACTGTTTTATAAATCTGATTTTCAAATGTGTTCAAATTCATGTTTTTTATACTGACCATATTCAGACATTTGTGATAATAGAGACTGCTATGAACACTATAAGACAGTCACAGTGATAAGATTCAATGATGAGGTTTTAGTAGAATAATGAGGTTCTCATTTTAGAGTAAGCCCAATCCTTGTTTGAAAAACTTTACTGAAATTCATAGGAACCTGGAATTTTGTATGCTTAAATATTAGTTGTCTTTGAATGAGTTACTTCCCACAGAAAATCCTTAATCATCTGATCATGAAAATAGGAATGGAGTGAAGAAACCACATATTTCAAATATATAACATAATGTTTTATTAAGATTTTACCCACCAACAAAGTGACTCAATTCAGTTGTTTTTGAAAACTGAACAATTTAAGGAACCTATCTCTTATTCTCTTGGTC
>JAJEJO010054480.1:0-20883 GCA_020662805.1 Glaucomys volans | reverse complement strand
CGTGGGCATGGTCAGGCATTGGAGAGAGTGTGGCCCATCAGCTCACGGGGTCAGAGGAGGCTCACCTCTTTCCATGTAGCAGCGGCCTAACCCCCTCAGCACCTGTCCCTGCAGCCGCCACTCACCAGTCCTGCTTCTCTCTCTTCAATATTTCACGCAATTCTCCCTGAAAGGTGCTCATCTCACTCAATGACAATTAGCACTACAAGTGTGATTTTTGAGAGCCACAGGAGGGGGAGAGGCAGAAAGGAGATTGAAACACATCTGCTTTGCTCATAACACTCAGACTTTATTTTGGAAATCCCATTAAAAATTCAAGTAAACATAAAGTCTTGCATAATTATAATTTCCAACATTTACTAGGATCTAATTATTTGTGGGGCCTGGTACTGGGAATCCTCAGAGACTTTCTCATGTGGTTCTCACTGCAATGCTGAGAGGGGGGATTCTCACCCCTGCACAGGTGAGGAGACAGGGCCTCCTGAACACCCCCAAGGTCACACAGAAGTCACTGGGAGGAGGCATCTCAGCACTGGGTCCATTTACAAGCCTCTAGTTCTCTGTCAATCTGAGATCTGCTGAGAGACCCGCAGTTGCTGTGCGGAGTGTCAAAGGCTTTCCTGCAACACGTTCATGGTTTCCTGCTTTCCTTCCCTGCAGGAGTCCCTCTCCTGTCCCAGCCGGAACTGCTGCCCGCTTTCCTTGCCTCCAATGGAGAGGTGATCCTCTCCCTTCCTCCCCAGCCCCTCGCTCTGCCTTTGCTTTATTTCCTCTCCTTCCTCTCAGATCCCCACTCCATCTCCCTGTCCATCACGCAGACATTCATGCAGATGCTCCTTGGGAAAATCAGCCATCCTATCCGTTGAACTTCCTGAAAGACCCCGCTCTGCACTCTGGTGATGGACGCTGCTCCGTCAGCCCTTGCCTTGCTGTGAGTAGAAGACTGACAAGAGCCACTTGGAGGAGGAGGCGCTGATTTCGGCTCCTGGCATCAGCGGCCTCAGTCCACAGACAGCTGCTTCCTTTGCTCTGGGCCAAGGTGAGCAGCACCAGGAAGAAAGGGCTGGTGGAGGAAGCTGCTGCCTCCAGCAGGGCCAGGAAGCAGGGAGATGGGAGAAGCCACAGGGAAGGAGCACCCTCCTGGCAGGGCCGCCTGTGACCCCTCCTCCAGCCAGGCCCCACCTGCCCTGTCACCACCCCATCAGTCCATTCACACCAGGATGGCTGAGTAGGTTAGGCTCTCGCTATCCAGTCCTGTCACCTCCCAGCAGTCCTGCAGGATAGGAGCTTTCAGGGGACACATCACCCCCAGACCATAACAATGGCTTTTACTCTTGGACATACCTGGGCACATTTGGGGACTCCTTTAACTGTCCTTCTGGGGCCCTCTTGTCCTTCTCTAGCACTAGGGCTCCTTTCATCAGACCCCTTGGAAGTCCCCTCTCTGGCTCTCCTCTCACGGGGAGAGCCCTTCATCCAGCAGCTTCCCCACGGGGTTCCTGGCAGCTGTTTGGACGCACACATCTGGAACGTCTGTGTTCAGCCCTGCCCTGTCTGCACCCTCCCAAACTGCAGTGCCTACATGGGTTTCTGCAGAACGTGGGGCCCTGGCCAGTGCGCTCAGCGTCCCGGAGTCGCTGTGGACGGGGCTGAAGCCAGTGCGGCTCCTGCTCATTGTCATTTTTTATGGGAGAAATAAAGAATCGGAATTTTGAGCACCGACTCTCCTACGCTCTGCAAATTGCAGGCAAGAAGAAAACAGGGGACACCCAGCAGCGGCCCAAAGCCTCAGGCTTCTGCGCAGTCGGAGTTGCGCGTCTTCCTTCCTGTTTTGCGCTTAGGTGAGACTATGTCAGAAGGTCAAGAAGAAAGGGATTTTAGTGGGGTGAGGGTGGTGGTGATGGGGAGGCGGCTCCATCTGCCTCTCTTTCCAGGAACCCATTTTTATTTTCCTTGGTAAAACCATTTTTTGTGACCCCAGAGATCCTTCCGGGCAGAGGTCTTTCGAGGCCAGAGGAACTGGGGCAGCAGGGGTATCTTGAGGCAGAGGCGTTGGGGCGCAGCTTCCTTTAACAGGGGTGCCCCGAGTCCCCCATGGAGAGGAGGGCGTGGTTCCTCCCGGGCTCTTAGTCCTCGGGGTTCACACGTGGTCTCCCCATCCCCAGCGTCCTGAAACGGGTGAGCTGCTCTCCGCAGCTGTGCTGGGCATGGTGGATCCCACGGGCTCGATTCCTCTGTCAGGTTAGAACAGCTCCCATCTCTTCCTGGTTTTGTATATTTTTTAGGGTAAACAACACCATGTATTGTCAGAGGGTTTTTTTCTGAATATATTGAAATAATCATACACTTTCTCCTCAATGGACATATAAAGTTGCATTCTGCACATTTTCTTTAATAGGACAGTAAGGGCATTTACGTACACAATGAGCTCGCCATCAATATTTTCTTGTTACATTCCTTCACATTATCATAAAACTTCATGAGATGCAAAAGCTGGCTTACTTTCTCAATTCCACCCCCAGACACAACCTTCCCGACTTTCCCCAGAGGAGACTAATTCAAAGAAGTTTTTTTTAATTAAAGCATCATACTTGCTCTTGGAATTTATTTTTTTCTGAAGTGAAAGTTGTTATTCTGGATAAACCTATATTTGATCACCTGATTAGAAAACCATATTCTCTGGTTATGAGAGGGAAGCACAGAGGGAAGATACATAATTAGTTGACCAAGAGAAAATCAGGTTTATAAGCAAGCTCATCCAATCAGCTAAACCTGGCAAACTCAGTGACAAATTTTAAGGACAAAGTTGTGAATTATTTAACAGTGACTTTAAAATGGACCGTAGATGTGGATTGGCCAGAAGCAGCTGCAGAGTAGAGGAAGGAGCAGGGGAGCCAGGTCACATGTGGGTTATGGTTCACAGGGCATCTGTGTATCTCCCGGGGCTGAGATAGAGAACAGGAGAAGTGACATCCCTGCCGTCACAGAGCGTGCTCCAGAACATCAAAGGCGAAGACGGTAGAAACATCAGACAAAACAGGGAGAGTGTTAGGACAGAAGGACCCGGAAGCATCCCTGAAAGAACCTAAATAAATGCAAGGTTAGAAGAAGGAGGCCAGATGTAGAGGCCAGAAGGCTGAGAAGGGCCAGAAAACCATAGTCCTGGTGATGCCACCGGATATCAGAGACGAGTTCACTTCCTCAGATGCTGAAGTCTGAACATTGGAGAAGCACAGGAGGCAGGCCTAGGAAGCAGGCTACACTTGAAGGTAGTAACGCAGACACCTCCTGGGAGGGAGAAGGGGCCACGGCTGGTGTCTGGGGTCCCCAGAAGTGAGAGCGCTTGCCCCTTTTATAGACTGAAGTTCCTTTGTTCTCCTGCTCTCTCCCCCTTATCTCTCTCCTTGTGACCAGGCCCAGGAGATGCAGGTGGGATGGCCAAATGTGGGAAGTAGGTGGGCAGAGACGGCCCAAATGACAGGGCATTAACCAGCAGCTCCCTGTCTGCTCAGGGTGCTTCATTAACCACCTTCTGGGAGGGTAGCGTAGCCAGGTAATCTTGGTAATCAAAGCTCTGGAGGCAGTAACATTCCAATCTCCCAGGGGTCTCCAACTCCCCAGACTCAAATCGGCCTCCATTTTCTAGAGGAGGGGAATTTGGAAAATGGATTGGCTAGCAGAGAATCTGGGGGTTGATTCTCCTTAATGTGGAAATGACTTCAGTTTATTGAAATGCTGATGGGAAGGAGCCACTGGAAAGGTTAGGGGGAGGGTGAGAAGAAAACGGGACAGAAGAAGACCCAAAGATCAGAGTGTCCCAGGAGACACTTGGCTGAGATCAAAGAGCCCATGAAGGTGGGTGGGGGGTAGGTGCTGAGCACACTGTCTTCCCTCCTCCAAATTCCAGCAGATCGCTTGGCCTCTGACACAGCCTCCCCACAAATTCCCTGTGAGAAGTCAATCCACACAGCTATTGGACTTTGTGAGATGCTGCATGACTCACCTCCATCTTCATGGCAAACTCAGACTTTTATTCTGTGTTATTTCCCTTTGTGTGTGTGTGTGTTGCTGGACTCAGACCACGGCCCATGTGTGCATGGGAGGCAAGCCCTGTATCCCTGAGCTTTACCTCCAGCCCCTAGTCCGTGTTCTTCCAAAACCAAGCCTTGATGCAATTATTGAAAATCAAAATATCTGCATTTTTCTATCAGAGAATACATAGGAATCTGGGGAAAGGACTGTGGGTATATTTTATTTCAAGCATCTTACTTACCTGCCTAAATTGGCCTGTGAAATTGGGTGCCCAGCAACCTGATCTTGAACATGTTTAGCACCATTAGAAACATGTGTCAGGCAGATGATACAGCACAGAGTGGAAGCCAAGTGGACATGGCTTTGGTTCTGTCTGAGCCGATAATGTGTCTGTGAGCTCAGGTGGGACACCCGTGCCCCCCAGCTCTGCTGCTAAATCGCATCTCCTTCCCGCCACCTTGCCCGCTCTCTTATCTCCTTGGCAATCACAATGTGCAGTTGGAGGTTTGCAGAGTTTGCAGAGCAAAAGTTCCCTGTGTAGCCCTTCAAGCCCCTGAGTTGAGTGTGGGGTTTGGGAAGAACGGTAGTTATTTGGGGAGAGAAGGGTGATTCGAAGGAGGAAGTCTTGATTTCTGTTCTCTGTGTTTATTCCATGCTGAGGAGCTTTGGATTCTCTGTAATTTACCAATGGCCAAAGGGGCACGTGCCGCTGCCTGACAAGTTCGTGCATTTGGTTGTACCTCATTTGAATGTGAACTGAGGTCTAAAACTGCAGTGGGTAACTGACCCAGGCCTGGATATAAAGAAAGGAAGGACGCTGTCTCTATGAGTTGGTGCCCAGGACAGAGAGAGCCTCTCCCCAGATCCTGCCAGCAGGTTTTCAGGACCCTAGTTAGCACCAGGAGCCAGATTGTTATTACTCTTTGTGAACACCCTTCCAGCCTGAAGAGCCTTACACACAATCATATATTGTGTTTTTCTGAAATCTTGTGCACAACTATGTATTGTTTTAGACTCAAAAATTTATGACTCTGGATAGCCAAGGAAAGTGAAACCCTGGTGAGGGGCGCTCAGGATCTGGAGTGCTGATCTCTGGGCCCCACGGTGTAAAATAAAGTTTGGTTTCTCCCACGCTTTGAGTGCCCTTTGCCACTCCTTGCATGATTCCCACAACAAAACCACTTCTTTCCTCTCCATTTGCATCAAAATTTGAAAAAAAAAAGGCCCAAACTCACTGGCTTCACTATCCAGGCAAGTAACTGAGATGCGTGGGCAGTCGAATTAAAGCCATCATTGCCAAGGGCACGAATCAGGCTTCCAGATGGGGTTTAGGCATTCAACAGTTCTTGAAAGTGGGTAATGGGCATGTGCAGATTCATTTTTGCAAGTATTTGAAAGATTCCATAATAAAATTTAAAGAGAAAAAGCAAAATTTATAAGTGAAAAAACACCCACCACCTTGTGCCCTGCCTACCGTCCCCTATTGTCCCACTTTGTGATTCCCTGGAGGGCCAGAGGTTGGAGAAGCAGGTGGACCGGCTCCACTTGGAGTGCAAGGAAACTGCCCTGAGAGCCCCTGGCCAAGACTGCCTCCTGCCGCAACCTTCCATCCTTCTGCTGGGGAGAGCAGCTGGGGCTGAGCAGCCTGCAGCTGAACCTGCTGGGGAGACAGCGTCATGCCAGGGGAAGAGACGGCTGAGGGACAGGAAGGCTGTCCACAGGCGGGGATTCTTCTGACTTCTCCGCTGGTTGTGCCACCATGAGAAAGCAATGGCTTCCTGAAACCGCATGTTCTTGATGGAGATTAGAATTCACAGATGGTGGAGAGAAAAACCACCTCATGTTCACAAATACGTTGCCCAAACTCCTTGTGGTTCTATCAGAGCTGGTTATTACTGTCTCATTAAGCTCCATGAAGTGCCATTGGTGCCCTCCAGGCCTCACGCTGGCCACTGTGAAGACATGAAGACCCTCCACTGGGGGAGGACGGTGGCAGCACCTTGGTCATGACTGAGGACACAGCTCCCTCTGGGTGCACACCAAGGACTGGGAGAGCTGGGTCGGGTGGAGGCTCCATTCCTAGTCCTATGAGGCATCTCCACACTGCTCTCCACAGCGGCTGCACCATTTTGCAGTCCCATCAGTAATGTGTGTGTGAGCCTTGTCCCCACGTCCTCGCCAACATCTGTGTTACTTGATTTCTTGATCATGGCCATTCTGGCTGGGGTGAGATGAAGGGGAAGGAAGAACAGAAGTTCAGTGGATTAGACAAGGGGACAGGAAGGGAAGGGGCAGGAGAAGGAAGGACAGTGGAATGACCTGACATAGTTTTCCTAGGTACGTATGTGGAGACACCACAGTGAGTCTCACCATCGTGCACATCCACAAGAATGGGTCCTCACTAGAGTAGTAGAGATTCCTTGCTTGTGTAATTATATCCATGGACTCTGCTCCAGGCAGTGTGGCCAAGGCCAGGTTGGAATCACACCTACCCCACACCTAAGTCTGTGCTTGTGACCTGGCTCTACCCAGGACATCAGGGACACAGGGACACTGCATTGTCTGCTTTGAAACCGGTCTTTGACCCGAGGGCGTGTTGAAGGTACAGTGGTAAGTGTTTCAGTAGAGACTGAAGAAACTTCGCCTCCTCCACCCACTGAGGCCTCCAGGGCTCCACCCTGGCACAGTGCTGGGAGGCAGGAGAGTCCTGGGGAAGCTGGTCCCAGACCTCTGCCCTGTTCCCAGCCCTCTACCCCTGCCTGTCACCCTCTTGGCCCTGGAGACAGAGCCCACAAAGGAAGCGGTGACTCTGAGTGACCAGGACTGGGATTTTCCTGAGTACAAATCCGAGATGAACCTGACTTTGCATTTGTGAAAATTCCTTTGCATTTTCTTAGAGTCCCATATTCTCTTTTATTGCATGGACTCCCTTCTACATCCTCTTCTATTTTCCAGGTCTGCCCTAATTACTCATGCTCTAAATTAAGACACCTGTGCAAACAAGTTTATCTATGCAAACATCACTCTTTGTTCATAAAGATCACTTATCACTCCAAAGACAATAATCTATACAGACTTGGAAATCAGCAAGGGGAACTTCTAAGGGCTGTCAGTGAGGTCTGACACAGTTTGTCTGAATTTAAGTCACTTAAATAATAGTAGATACCAGAGAAGATCACATTTCTTTGAAGGAAAACACCTTTTATCTCTAGTTTTCAGATGAAAGCTTTATAGACAATGGCGTGTCAGGTCCGGGGCTGGTGAACCTTATTAAGTCCCAAACAGGGAGGTAGTTGGCAGCATTCAACACCCACCTTGAGAGGAGAGGGGAGGTGTCAGATCAGAAGCTCTGTCTTCTCACTCCCAACTGCTTATTTTATCATTGTTTCCCATTCACGTTGAATGCATCTCTCCATCCAGTCTCCTGAGACTTTTGTTTTCTGTAGTGACTTTGAAGTGAACCTTGACCTGAGAAGCAGAGAGGGAGGGACCCCTCTGCGACCTCTGGATGTGGCTGGTGTCCTGTGAGTGGAGGGTCCTCTGTGATCTCTGGTGACTGGTATTCTCCATGTCACTCTGGAGCAGGGTCTTCCCGTGTGAGGTCCAGCCATCTCCTGTGCACACGCACAGGCAGGATGGACGCCATGGGCCCTGGGGAGTTTGCTTTGTGGACATTCACTAAACTTTTATACTTAATAATTTACAGCGGGGTCTTTCAGGGTGTGAATTCCCCCACAGATGTATTTCATTTGACCAGAAGAATTTTCAAAAATGTCCATCAGTGGCTGCTTATGAGGACTAAGCTGCCCAGATCACCCAGAATGCACCACTCCCTCCCATCTCATAGATGACCCAGGTCCCTCACTCCCACTCCTCTGCATCCTTGACACTGGAACTTCCTGTTTGGAGTTTACATGTAGACCTCTCTGCTAGACTCAGAGTTTTTATTCATCAGTGCATTATAATACTACACAATGGTGACGCTCCTTGTGAGAGGGTCCATATGCACATACTATGATTGGCTCCATTTCTTTCCCTGGAACTTCCCCTTTCCCTCCCTAAGACCTCCTTCATCCACTCTACTGGCCTTCCTTCTATTTTGTTTTAATTGGAGTATTATAATCAGAGTATTATAATCAAAGCAGGAGTCGAGGGGCTCCATCACACATGCATGGAGCGTGATTTGGTGGATCCTATTCTCCAGCTCCTCCTCCTTCCCCTTCTTCCCTTTCTCTACTCCACTGTTCTCCCCTCTATTTTCTTGACATCCCCTTTTGTTCCTTTGCTCTTCTTTTGCTTTCACATATGAGAGAAAGCCTTTGACCCTTGACTTTCTGGAGCTGGCTTATTTCACTTAGCAGGATATTCTCCAGTTCCATTCATGTGTCAGCAAATGGTATTTCCCTGCTTCTTTACAACTGAATAAAACTTCATTGTATAAATTCACCACATTTTCTTTATCCATTCATCTCTTGACAGGTACCTGGGCTGGTTCCATAACATGGCTAATGTGAGTTGTGTGCTGTAAACATTTGGAGTGTGCGTGTTGCTATAGCATGCTGATTTTAGTTCTTTTGGAGTCCTCAAAAGGCTAGGAATGGATCTGCCATCTGACCCAACTATTCCTCTCCTTGTTATTTATCCAACAGGCTGAGTTGTGCAAGAGAAGTGGTGGCTCATTTTTCTGCCCCCAACTCCACACATAGCCAACTGCACATGGTGTACCCTCAGTTATTGTTTTTATAGATAAATATGTGAAGACAGCCAAAGGAAACCAAAGGCTGGTTATGCAGAGCTTACAGGCAGGAAGTGGAGAAGATTCAGAGTGGAAGAGAGGTCTCAGCTGTGCTGCAATTGCAGGCTGTTGGCACTGGGAAGCCGCAGGTAGGCTGACTGGACCAGGAAATTTCATGTGAAGTAGTTTAGTTGGTACTGAATTGAAAGGAGAGGGAAAAGAAGCATAGAGTCCTGACTCTTTGGGCCAAGGATGGCAGCCTTGTGATCCTGCTTCTTAGCTGGAGGCTGCAGGGGTGAGAGTGGCTTTGCCACATATTGTACACCACGGTGCACGTGCTTGTTCCGTCTCTCCTTCCACCTTTTTGGTCATCCTCATTGAATGACCTGCATGTCTAGGCCCATGTCCTCACCAGTGTGCATGGCCCACTCTCTTCACAGTGGACTGCAACCTGTGTGCTGTTGTGTCCTCATCACGGTTATTTGCCAAGAGCTCTGCTGCACAAAGTCCTCAACCTGGACAGAACATGACGGACCAGCATTGTGACTTCTGTGACAGAAATGAAAACAATTAACACCCCTGTGAGATGCTTCAGAACCAGGAACCCCAAATCCAGAACAAGTCAGGAGAATAAGTCCCATAGCTTCAAGGAGCCAAATAGCCTTTGTCTTAAAATAACTTGTAGTCTATCCACCTTTACTGTCTTAATGATTCAAGAGAGCAGGAAGCATTGAAAATGGTATAGATGCTGCCAAAACTAGCCAAGAAGAAATCTAGAACAACATGATTAGCCATCGCTAGCCCGACAGCAGCCTGAGACTCACTTTACCCTGTGTGGATAGAGGTAATACGGTGAGTCCCAGGCTTCCAGACCAGATCACCTGTTATGTACCTCCCCCTCCTGGGAACACCACCCAATTGCCTGCACAGGCAGGAATCTGATTCCTCCAGATAATACCTGAATAATCAGGGGGGTCCTGTTCTGGCTCTTGGGTCTGAGTTGGTTTACAGAATTAAGGTATCTATGTACAGTCAAGCCTTGGAATTCTATTCCTAAAATCCATCAGGTAGGAATTTGAGGTAAACAGGACCCAGTGGTCCAGGCACAAACAGATCCAGGAACAAGAGTTTCTCATGACACAAGGTCAGACCAAGCCCTACCATCAGCTGAGCTACATGCTGGAGTCTCTCTTAGTCCATTTCCAGGGGAAGTTTTTCTATGGCACGATGAGGGTTGCTTAATTCCGATTTAGAACTATCTAGGGTTGGAATGACAGATTGGGACAATTCCTTTTCTTTCTCTGGAGGAGAGGCAAGTAGGCAAACTCAGAGGTTGGTTTTTAGGGGCATTTTTCCAGGTGGGTGAAAGCTGACCTGCCTTTGGCTGTGGTTACCAGGGGTCTCACAGGATGAGGCAGAAACTGCCCAGAGATACTGACCACTGGACTCTGAGGATGAGAACATCCAGCAGCCCAGAAGACAGAGGGCAGGGGCTCATTTGGGGATGTTCTAAGGATGCATTAGAAGGAGTTTTTTCCAAACTAGCAATTATCACAGAGAGGGGAGAAAGAAGGAAAAGGACAAGTGGAAGCCAGAGGTGATGGAAGTGGAGAAGAATGATCAACTAAAGCAGCTGATGAAAGAGACAGGAATTCAGGCCCTCCTTCCTGAGGGAACGCTGCCCACTTTCTGAAGTCATTTACCCGTTCAGGGGTCACGTGTCCTCTGGAATGTTTGAGGACCTCTGAGGTCCACCATGGGAGTATCTTCCAGCTGGGTGGAATTCCACATTTCTCCTTCACTGTGAAGGGTCAGATTTGTTGTGAACAGTGCCTTACATGGTCTCTTCCAAAGCAGTTGCAGAGATGTCCATCTCTGGGTCTCCTCCAGGGAATCAATCCTCCTGGTTGAAGATTGTGAAGGGTCTGTGATGTCACAGGAGGATGCCTAACCTGGTGGAGGTAAGGCTGGGTGCAGGCATGATTTCACCACATCCGTGTGCACAGACCAGAGTCTAGTAGCAGAAGGAAGCCCCCATCTGAATGAGCCTTGCAGTTACCCATTGACGGGGATGATTCTGTGCCCCCAGGAGTGGACCAAATGGCCATGAGGGCCAGTGCTTTTGGCCAAGTGACCTCAAAGCTTTCTGAATGCTTGGCTACATTTAAGCTAAGAACGCCATTGGTTCTCTCCACCCTCCAGGGGTTCCAAGTGGTAATAGAAGGGTAGCTCTGGAGTAAGTGCTCACAACTTTCTAATGGTTTCTGCAAGGTGTGTTCCTTGGTCACTTGACGTGACAATTCACTGTGCAGGACTGGAAACTCAAGACCCAGCAGCAGCTGAGTGACTGTAGGGTGGAAGCTGTGTGGCAGGACATTGCTTTAAATCATCCTGATGAAACAAATAGGGTACATAAAACCAGTCATGCCCTACGGGGGGCGAAGGCCAGATAACATTCAAAGGGCTCTTGAGGTTCTGATTTACACCCACAGGCCCTGTTTTAACTGTTTTCTAATATTATATGTTTGAAAGTTGACACGTGACCCAAGGGTGACCTCAGCGTTTCCTCTCATCAGACAGGAATCCAGATTTCTGTGCTGCACTGAGTAGTTCTGCAGAGAAGCTCAGCAAACGTCCACTTCAGATGACCAGCGGCCACTCAGCTGCTGCCTCTGGAGAACTGGAAGGGTGCACACAGGTTTTTCCTTTAAAAAAACCTGTGGACTAAATGTTGATCTATTACAATGATCTCTGTGAATATTCCCAGAGAGTTGTCCTCTGGGAGTTCAGCTTGGGCTGTCCCTTGAAGGGGAAGGCTGAGTGGCTCACGCCAGCATTGGCTAGCTTGCCTGCTCGGGTTCCAAATCCTCCCCTCTGTGGGTGGCCGCACTCCCAGGCAGCCACCTGGGCAGGCGGGGCTCCAGGTGGAAGTTCTCTCATTGGTCAGTTCCGATTGGTCAGTGGATCTTGGCTCCTAAGATTTCCCCCAGTCATGCCGGACCTATCAAAACCGGCTTGATGTTTGCAGATGTGTGGAACCTGTGGCCCTCAGCTAATGGGAATAGTCAGGGAAGACCACCATCACCCCATCTTGGTTCACTTTACCAGAGTCCAGGAACCCCTGCTAGGCGAGAGCCTACGCTGGAGGAAGCCCAGTCTGCTGGGTCACTCCATTTTCGTTTCCGAGGCTCCATCCAGGATATGTGCTCCTGGGCCCAGCCTTCCAGCAATATGAGTGAGGTTCAGACGGTTCCAGAACCCAGGCAGCCCAGACACAGGCCCCGCTTGTTCTGGTGGGTGCAGGAGAGTGGCGGGATTCAGAGTGTCACGGGGGCAAAGAGTGACGTGAGGTGAGGGGGAGTGGCAGCAGCTGTCACAGCTGAGTGACAGGCTGGGAAAGAGCAGCCTGCAGCACTGCTCGTGCTGCTCAGGAGCCGTGATGTGGCAGGGGTGATTGCTGACACCCCCCAGGACCCATGTACTATCAGAGAAGCCGGGCCACCCCCAGCACACCCTGAATATTACCTTGGATGGCCCTCATCCCACCAGGGTATAAATAGGAAGAAAGCAGTTTTTAGAAGATGGGAAAAATTGTGCAGCCGCTTAGAAGTGTCTCAACCTGAGCCATGAGATGGGTGGCTGGAAGGCAGGGTGATGAGGAGGGGACCTGGGCTCTGCTGCCTGCTCTTTGCTCCTGCCCAGGGTCTTCACCTAGCACTTGGCATGAGTGCATCTTAAAGGGCCTGTGCTCTACCCCACCCCTGGTTCCTGGGAGACCCCCTGCAGGCCTGCCTCCTGCATCATCATCCCCCTCGGGCGTTCTGTGTGGTGCCTGGAGTTCCAGAGCCCTGCTCACTGTCTCCTCCCTCATTGCCTCAGCACCTCCTCCGAGGAGTCTCCTCAGCTCGCCACCCTCATGGCATGTCCCAGGTCCCCAGCAGGGTGGAACAGTTTCCATGGTCAGCATGGGATGGATCCAGCAAAGCCACAGCTGCTGGGGACCTGCAGGAAGCTCAGGGCACTGCCTCTTTGAAATCCCCCACCTTAAAGGGGCCTGTGCAGCTGTACTGGCAGGGGATCCTTGTGGTGTCCCTGAGACACTTCCCAGGTCCTCAGCCCTCCGTTGCTCCCTGCCACCCCTCGTTGCCCAGCAGCTTCCTCCGCTGCTGTCAGGGAGAGGCAGAGGGAGACAGAGCCCAGCTCTGGGCCTAACTGAGGACCACACCTTGGCTCTGCCCTGAGCTGAAGTCCCGCATCTCACCCTTCCTCAGTTTGACTCTTGAAAATGTGTTTGGCGACAATATCACCCTTGCACACTTAAAATCCATGTGCTTCCAAGTGTGAAGAGCAGCCGTGTTGGGGCTGTTGCTACTGTTGTCATTGGAATATTCCATGCAGCAAATGCCAGCTCTTCCAGAAGGGACCTGTCACCCTTTGCTTTGTACCTTCTCTGTCTCTGAAAACGGTTTTGCTAGATGCTCATTTTCAGGAGAGAGAAGGATATTTCTGATGAACAAAAGTCCTAGTTCAGTCTCCTCTGCCAGATAAACTACCAATATCACATAGAAAGGGAGCGGGAAGAAGAGGACAATCTGCCCCTGCGTTCTTTGGGCCGCGCTGTCTGAAGCAGGCACCGGTGCTCTGCCTTTGCACGTTGTATTGAAACAGATGCTTCATGTCCACTCGGAGTTTTTCCAAAGGGACGCACTAACAAGAACATGATCTCTCTGTGCACATTGATCTGCCCACAGTGGCCCAAGCCTCCCGGTCTCCTTTAGTCTGCGTAGGAGACCCCAGAGCAGATCCTGGGCTCCACGGCCTGAGAAGAGTGCAGAGAGGGTGGGAGGGGTGCTCTGTGCTAGGATGGCATGTGTTTAGGTGTCATCTGGGGAACCTGAGGCTTGGGCACCCTCACCACATGCTGACCATGGGTGACAAGGCTTCACCAGGAGAGGACTCTGCACACAGCCAGGACCACTGCAGCATGTGGTGGCCTGGGCTCCTGGTTCAGCTCGCTGATCACTCAGAGTCTCAGGACCTCAACACTCACACCTGTGACCTGGAGCCTTCCTGGGCCATGCAGTCATCAGCAGAGACATTGTTGATGAGCATGAACTAAACAACCACAGAGTCTGACCCCAGGAGCCCACAGGTTAGCAGAAAAGAGGCAGGAATGAGAGTAGCAGGGGTGTAAGAGCCATGTGTGGACAGTCCAGCCTGACCACTTCCTAGGAAATGGCCGCCATCTTGCAAGGCCAACTCCAGAGCTGCGGCTGTTCCCGCTCTTCTGTCTTCCACTGCCCCCAACTCAGAATGGAGCCCTCAGCTCTGCCCAGGGGCTGGCAGGGCAGCTGCCAATGGTAAACAGGTCTGTGAGTCCTCAGTCTCCTGGGTCTCCCACCAGGCTGGGGTGAGGCCCGTGTTGCCCGTGGGCAAGGCCTGGCCAAGTTCATGGCTTGCACGTGACCCCAGCAGAGTTTCCTCTGTCACTCCAAAATGGGGGGAAAGGGAAAGAGAAAGGAAGGGAATAAAAAAGAAAAAAGAGGGGAAGGAAGGAAGAAAGGGAGAAGAGAGAGGAAGAAGGAAAACGTTGGTGATGAATCCCAAAATCACAATGCTTGCTTCAGCAGAAGAGACGGGTGTCTGCAACAGCCAACAGTAAGCTGGAAATCGAACGTCCAGGTGCTTTAATTCACAATATTTTCCGGCTAATAGATGTTCACTCTCTGAATACAGCGCTGCCTCTGACTTCCCCCTGTGATTCAAGTCTGAGGAATTGAGAAATAATACTGGGAGAGTAAGAAAGTTCCACTGTGAAAAAACAAACTCCTAAAACCGAGCCTTGCAAGCCTGTTTGTGCCAGTCAAGATTATTCAGCCGTGTAAATTCCAGATAATGTAATAAAATGGCTGCGAGTTGACACTCAATAGAGACGTGTAAGTATAATTAGATTCGTTAGATTTAGATCTGCGTTCCAGCAACACCTGTCTCAGGGAAGCCTGCTTATTTTCCAAATCTTATTCTTTAAGCAGCTTCATTTAGGTCCACACTCCTTTAAAAATCATCTCAGTCTTGTAATATTAAAATTAAATATGCAAAATAAGTCATTTTATACAAAGCTTTCCAGAAAGCCCTTCACATCTGGTCTGCTTGTCACCATGAATGCAAACCAGCATTTTACAATTCTATCAGCTAAATGAGCAGAATAGATTTCAACGCATGCACAGTTCTTCCACGTGGAGCTCCTCGTAGCTCTGATTTCTCACCCTGGACTCACTTCATTTTCAAACAGTGTGGTTCTGAAGGTAAATTGCCTTTCCTCACATGACTCTGTCTAGCCATAGAGGAGTTTTGGAAAGGTTGAGTGCAATGTAGGTTGGACACTCTCTGGACCTCAAAGGACAGAAAGGGGGCTGCAATCTAATGATGTCAGATGCTCTGAAAGGCAAGGGTTTTTGATTGAATAGCAATATGTTTTTCAGAGACTGCAAACTGTCAGTTTTCAGATTGAATCTGTTCTAAACTGTTTTCCCTTTAAACATGCCCCATGACACAATGGAAGCATAATGAGTCACCAATGTCCTTGTTAAGCAGTGAGAGGTCAGGTAAATGCTCACATTTCAGGCTCCTCCCTTTCACTGAAAACCTGGATGCCCTTGGCCTGTTTCCTGGTGGGCGACCTTCCCTCCCCCATGGCTCCCGCTCACCACAGACCCAGGGGCTTCCCACTCCTCACACTTCCTCAGGATGCACCGAGGTCCCTGAGTTCATCACCCCAGGAAGACTGTAAACAGATTTACAGATTTCTCTTCTGCTTCATTCAGAAGAGAACCCAATACAGAATCTGCTGTGTGAGGTCCCCACTGAGATTAACATCGCAGCAGGTTTCAGGGATGTGGAGGGGTCAGGAGCGACCTTCACCACAGGGCATGAAGGACAGTGTCACTTACAAGTGAAGAACTGGCCACTGAAGTGGGGCTACTCACACAGGCATGCACACCCAGGTACAAGGGAGCTGCATTTGGGATTTGAGCTCAGGGATGGAAAAGGAACTGAACCCAGGTTCCAAGCAGGAGGCTTTCTGAAGGGAGATGGTGCTGGAGCATCAGGACTCTGAGGAAGAGTGATCAAAGTCCCGTCCAACAGATGGCTGCTCAGAGATTCATTTTAAAACATGACGATCAATGTGCCCACCCAGGAGAATACCTGTTACAGCAAGGGCTGAGCCTGTGCCTGGTCCACATACATGCCCAGCCAGGTGAGTGAGGATGTGGGCATTAGAAGGTGCTGGCTGGGCCCGGGGAGAGGAGGGGCTACAGAGAGGGCCGTGGAGTGGGCAGGGGTGGCAGGGAGAGCCGTGGGGAGAGCAGCAGGGGCCTCCTGGACCAGATGAAAGGTGGGACCAGAACATGGAGGAGAAATCAGACACGTGTTAACACATCCTGAGATAGGAGGATGTTTGAAGGTCTTATAAAGCCCAGATTCCACTTCCAAAGGCAAAGAGAATAAGTCTGTTAAGGTTAACTAAGTTTGGCTTGACGAGGTCTGCAGAATTGAGTCCTTAGTAGAAAATGTCAACCTGATCTAGAGGGTCACCTGACTGAAACCTAGCTAGGTGTTCACTGGTGCAGCAAGCAGCAGATCCAGTCGGTCGAATCCCTTGGCCCACTGATGAGACCCTGTTAAACAAGGTCCATGCAGGCTCTGCCTGGGAACGCCCTCTCTGCACCTCACTCTGCCTTCCATCCATGGGTGCTCCTGTCCCCACCATGGGCTGGAGAGCTCCAACCCACTGTGTCCTGAGGACCATCTGAATCATGAACCTTTCTATGCTTAATTAAATTCTGCTAAGTTTAATTTGCCTACCATTTTTCTTTAAGCAGAGGGATTTGCTCAGCTGGTTGGGCAAAGAGCGCCGACTTCAATGACCAGGGATTAAGCATCTGAGTGGGCACGCAGTGCTGGTGAAACTTGCAATTTCTGCAGATGGGCTGGACTGACCCGCGAGGACTCCGTGGTGTATGTGAGGGAGGCCAGGCTGGTGATCAACAGAAGGCGAGCTGAGGTTCCTGCAGCAGAACCATCACAATATGAGCCTCCCACTTCAGGACCCTTTGGTGCTCTGGCTGAAGTGCATGGGAAGGGACAGCTGGGCACCTGGTCATTTCTCCTCATGTACGCCTTCTCCTGCCCTCTGCCTGGGGGCTTCAACAGTGGGTGGGGAGGACGGCTTTCCAGCCAGAAGCAAGGGAACGCCTAAAGGCCTGGGTGTGTAGCACAGCGAGAAGCCAGGAGAGGGAGGACAGGGTCAGCCCGGGGCCCAGGGGCCTCCACATCAGGAGCGTCATTTCCACCATGTTCCAAGGTGGGGTTTTCACTGCAGGGCAGGCCCCTTCTCTACGAGGCCATGAATGTCAAGGCAACAATGATAGACGATGAAAAAGAATCCTTCTAGAAAGGCTCAACGTGCCAGCACTGAAGACCAGTCCCTCCAAGTGTCAGCTCTATGTCCCGCCCATCCGGGTAGAGGGTCTTCCTTCAGAACTGCAGTTGCCTCTGGGAGGATTCACAGAGACTCAGGATTCACTGATGCTGTGCTCACCCCGATCTCCAGGAGCACCCCTTGAATCACTGAACCCAGCACAAAAATGCCTCCTGGGACGTTGCTGTCCTGCAAAGGCCACACGGGGGTTTCCATGCTGCCATCAGCCTTGGACGCATGAGATGAGCAGAAGCCACACAGAAGAAAAACCCAGGCCTGTCAGGGTGAAGGACAGCAGCTCTCAGAAAGCAGGCTCAACTTAAACGCCGTGACCCACCACAGGAGTCCTGAGTCAGACCTTCGTGCCAGGGTGAGCTGTCCACTGTGATGACTTATTTTCTACTGGAGCTGGAGCAGGGCACACCTGGTACTCATCTGCCATCTCTCTTTGTGCAGGAAACCACCTGAACGTGAGCCCCTCAGCTCTGCCTTCCACCTCCCCACCCAGCACACACTTACTTTAACGGATGTGTTTCTCCTGAAACAAATCATTCTGCTTTTCATTAATAGAATGTTGGTAAAGATAATTGTCAAATTCATGTTTAATCAGTATTCATGAAAAGGTTCTACGATGAGATGAAATAAAAATCATTGAAAACACAAATAGAAATTTGTCCTCTCTCTCCTGGAGTCCTGGGATCATTCCTTATAGCGAAGTTTAATTTTATGTGTCAGGTTGGTTGGGTTAAAGGATTGGATGCCCAGGTAGCTGGTAGAGCATGACTTCTGGGTGTCTCGGGAGGTGTTTCTGAAATACATTAGCACTTGACTTGGTAGGATAACTGGACGATCTGTCTTTATCCTTGTGGATGGGCATCATCCAATCTGCTGAGGGCTCAAAAAAAGCAAAGGAAGGTAAATTCTGTCTTTATCTTCTGTGAAGACAACTGCATTCTGCTGCCTTGGACTTTAGAAGCCTGGTTCTCAGGACTTTGGACTCTGGGACTCACTTACATAGACCCCTCTGCTGTGTCCTTCAAACTTGGACTGAGAATTTTTCCACCCCCTGGTTTGCTCAGGCTTTTAGATTCAGACAAATTAGACCACTGACTTTCTGGTTCCCCAGTTTGCGGAAGGCCTGCCGTGAGACTCCGCGGCCTCCCTAGTGCATGAATGGATCCCCATAACACATCTACTCTTCCGTCTCTACAGACAGTATGGTGGTGTTTCTCAAGGGGACACCAAAGGATCCTTGGTTTTACTGTAGGACTTGGTATTGTTTGGTAGACCCTCTGAGTTGGTTGCCTGAGTCCTTCTTGTTTTATAACAACATAAGATAGAGAAGGCAGTGGGAAGGGGTCCCAATGTCACCAAGACCTAGGGAAGATCAGTGGAGTAGAGGTCAGAGAAGGAGAGGGAGGGAGGAGGTGAAAGGAAAAAATCTAGAGAAAATCACAGAGCCATTATCTATCTATCTATATCTATCTATCTATCTATCTATCTATCTATCTATCTATCTATCATCTATCTATATCTATCATCTATCTATCTATCTATCTATCTATCTATCTATCTATCTATCATCTATATTTATCTATCATCTATCTATCTATATCTATCTATCTATCTACCTACCTAAACCAAAGGGAAAGTCTCCTTTATGCATACGTAGAAAGAACCAATCACAAATAAATCAATAAATGTGTGAAAGGAAGATCAGCAGATAGAGAAAGGGGGAGGGAGGAGAGGAGGAAAGGGGAGGGAATGCGGATGAAAATCAAATCCCTTGTTTGTGTAACTATGCCAAAAGGAACCCAGACACTATGTATAAATAAAATGCTCCAAGAAAAAACAATTAAAGCATAACTGTTGTGTGTGTTCACAGCACCATGACAGGGATTTATGTGACCTGAAGCTAAGAACATAACTGAGGATACCTCCTCCTCATTCTAAGACTTTGACTTAACTCTCTATTTTCTCTCAGTTAAATGCCTCCTAAAATCACCCTATCTTATTATCCCTCCCTCTGGCTTCTGGAAAACCCCCCAGGCAATGCCAGATGCCAGGATTCCTGTGCGTGGCTCCTTAGAGCACCACCATGCCTGAGCACGGGGCTGCACCTCTTGTTCCCCTGCGTCTCTGAGCCCTGCTCAGTGGAGAGAGAGCGATTTCTAAAGCTCCAGTCTGGGAAGCCTGGGGTTTGCCCCTGGAATCCTCAGGTCATCCTCTTACCTCTGGGGTTGAGTCAGGAGTTGGAGCACATTCCCAGGAACTCCTAGGAGGTGCCCACAGTGGGGTACTTTCTCATCCTCCCAGTTGGAGCATCCTGGTACAAAGGAAGGATTACTAGGAGAGCTAATCACACTCTACAAATGCATGGGAATGGCTAGCCTATGGCCACTGCCCCACAGAGAAAGGGTGATTTAGAAATTCAGGAAATGCTCCTGTGGACTTGGCTTGCTGAAGCCCCTACTAAAGTGCTAGCTTGGGAAAATAGCATTGAGTCTTCATGGGCCGATTGTTTCTATAATTCTGTCAAATAATGCTTTTCTTCCCTGTTAGCCTGAGCTAGTAAAAATAACCTTCTTTTGAAAAATGTATGTGATTAATAAAAGATGATCATTTTGATTCAGTTCTCCTCGCCCCTCCAAATCCTAATTAAAATTATTTCTTGTATTCATGCAAAGATTTTTGTTTTCAAGAAATTAACCATGGTTTTAGTCGATTTCAGATGGCTGAGCAGTGGTGCTGATCTTTTTCCCTAGTTTTGGTTTGCAAAACATTTCATTAACTTGAGTTTTGCTCCAGGTTTCACCCAATAATTGAATCCTTGAAACGATGATGTGCTGGCATCTCGTGACCCAATTTTGAAGATCTCCTTCTGCACTACCTTCTGCTTTCTCTGGAAAATATCAAGGTTCCTTACAGATGCATAAGGAGTTCAGAAACAACCCCAGAACCAAAAGCACAAAAGTCATTGGTCATCTTTTAAAATTTTTGTATTTGTACTAAAAACAGAGGAAGCACAAGCCTGCATAGAATTAACAGGTGACTTGGACAGAATGCCTTCTGAGACGTTGCCACGTTGATGACCACGGCCGTCACCTGTCCAGACGACTCCATTCTTTGAGATGCTACACTTATCACCCAATTCACCCATTTAAAGTGACACTCAGTAGCGTTTAGTACCTGACAGTCCCACAGCCACCCCGCCTTCGGTTTCTAAGGCTTTCCCTGAGTCCAATAGGAACTGCATACCCATCAGCCGTCACTCTCCGTTACCACCCAACCCCACAAGCCCCACAGGACAGTGGATCACTTTCTGCCGCCGCAGCTCTCCTGTTCTGGACATTTTGTGCAGATGTAGCTACAGATGTGGGGCCTTCGTGCCTGGGTTTCACACTTGGCGTAATAGCCATATTGGATCTGGCACTTCATTCCTTTTAATGGCTGAATACTATCCCATGATACGGATAAGCCACAGTCTAGGTGACCATTCTGTGTGGCTATCTGAGTTGTCTCCATTTGGGCTGCCATGCCCATCAGTGCACAGGTCAGTGTGGGTGTGTTCTGAGCCTCCTGAATGCACACCTAGGAGTGGGATCGCTAGGTCACGTGACCACTGCACTCTTAG
>JAJEJO010054479.1:0-20867 GCA_020662805.1 Glaucomys volans | reverse complement strand
TTGGAGAGAGTGTGGCCCATCAGCTCACGTGGTCAGAGGAGGCTCACCTCTTTCCATGTAGCAGCGGCCTAACCCCCTCAGCAACTGTCCCTGCAGCTGCCACTCACCAGTCCTGCTTCTCTCTCTTCAATATTTCACGCAATTCTCCCTGAAAGGCGCTCATCTCACTCAATGACAATTAGCACTACAAGTGTGTCTTTGAGAGCCACAGGACGGGGAGAGGCAGAAAGGAGACTGAAACGCATCTGCTTTGCTCATAACACTCAGACTTTATTTTGGAAATCCCATTAAAAATTCAAGTAAACATAAAGTCTTGCATAATTATAATTCCCAACATTTACTAGGACCTAATTATTTGTGGGGCCTGGTACTGGGAATCCTCAGAGACTTTCTCATGTGGTTCTCACTGCAAAGCTGTGAGGGGGGATTCTCACCCCCGCACAGGTGAGGAGAGGGGCCTCCTGAACACCCCCAGGGTCACCCAGAAGTCACTGGGAGGAGGGGTCTCAACACTGAGTCCATTTACAAGCCTCTAGTTCTCTGTCAATGGGAGATCTGCCCAGAGACCCGCAGTCACTGTGCAGAGTGTCAAAGGCTTTCCTGCAACAAGTTCATGGTTTCCTGCTTTCCTTCCCTGCAGGAGTCCCTCTCCCGTCCCAGCCGGAACTGGCTTTCCTTGTCTCTGATGGAGAGGTGATCCTCACACTTCCTCCCTGACCCCTCGCTCTGCCTTTGCTTTATTTCCTCTCCTTCCTCTCAGATCCTCATTCCATCTCCCTGTCCATCATGCAGACATTCATGCAGATGTTCCTTGGGAAAATCACCCATCCTATCCCTTGAACTTCCTGAAAGCCCCCGCTCTGCACTCTGGTGAGGGACACTGCTCCATCAGCATTTGCGTTGCTGTGAACAGAAGACTGACAAGAGCCACTTGGAGGAGGAGGCACTGATTTCGGCTCCTGGCATCAGCGGCCTCAGTCCACAGACAGCTGCTTCCTTTGCTCTGGGCCAAGGTGAGCAGCACCAGGAAGAAAGGGCTGGTGGAGGAAGCTGCTGCCTCCAGCAGGGCCAGGAAGCAGGGAGATGGGAGAAGCCACAGGGAAGGAGCACCCTCCTGGCAGGGCCGCCTGTGACCCCTCCTCCAGCCAGGCCCCACCTGCCCTGTCACCACCCCATCAGTCCATTCACACCAGGATGGCTGAGTAGGTTAGGCTCTCGCTATCCAGTCCTGTCACCTCCGAGCATTCCTGCAGGATAGGAGCTTTGGGGCACACGTCACCCCCAGACCATAACAATGGCTTTTACTCTTGGACATACCTGGACACATTTGGGGACTCCTTTAACCGTCCTTCTGGGGCCATCTTTGTCCTTCTCCAGCACTAGGGCTCCTTTCATCAGACCCCTTGGAAGTCCCCTCTCTGGCTCTCCTCTCACGGGGAGAGCCCTTCATCCAGCAGCTTCCCCACGGGGTTCCTGGCAGCTGTTTGGACACACACATCTGGAACTTCTGTGTTCAGCCCTGCCCTGTCTGCACCGTCCCAAACTGCAGTGCCTACATGGGTTTCCCGCAGAACCTGGGGCCCAGACCAGTGCGCTCAGCGTCCTGGAGTCGCTGTGGACGGGGCTGAAGCCAGTGCGGCTCCTGCTCATTGTCATTTTTTATAGGAGAAATAAAGATTCGGAATTTTGAGCCCCATCTCTCCTACGCTCTGCAAATTGCAGGCAAGAAGAAAACAGGGGACACCCAGCAGCGGCCCAAAGCCTCAGGTTTCTCCGCAGTCAGAGTTGCGTGTCTTCCTTCCTGTTTTGTGCTTAGGTAAGACTATGTCAGAAGGTCGGGAAGAAAGGGATTTTAGTGGGGTGAGGGTGGTGGTGATGGGGGCGGCTCCATCTGCCTCTATTTCCAGGAACCCAGTTTTATTTTCCTATGGTAAAACCATTTTTCGTGACCCCAGAGATCCTTCCGGGCAGAGGTTTTTCGAGGCCAGAGGAACTGGGGCAGCAGGGGTATCTTGAGGCAGAGGCGTTGGGGCGCAGCTTCCTTTAACAGGGGAGCCCCGAGTCCCCCAGGGAGAGGTGGGCGTGGTCCCTGCTGGGCTCTTAGTCCTCGGGGTTCACACGTGGTCTCCCCATCCCCAGCGTTCTGAAGCGGGTGAGCTGCTCTCCGCAGCTGTGCTGGGCATGGTGGATCCCACGGGCTCGATTCCTCTGTCAGGTTACAACAGCTCCCGTCTCTTCCTGGTTCTGCATATTTTTTAGGGTAAACAACATCATGTATTGTCAGAGGGTTTTTTTCTGAATTTATTGAAATAATCATTCACTTTTCTCTTTAATGGACATATAAAGTTGTGTTCTGCACATTTTCTTTAATTAGGACAGTAAGGGCATTTACGTACACAATGAGCTAGCCATAAATATTTTCTTGTTACATTCCTTCACATTATCATAAAAGTTCACGAGATGCAAAAGCTGGCTTACTTTCTCAATTCCACCCCCAGACACAACCTTCCTGACTTTCCCCAGAGGAGACTAATTCAAAGAAGGTTTTTTTAAATTAAAGCATCTTACTTGCTCTTGGAATTTATTTTTTTCTGAAGTGAAAGTTGTTATTCTGGATAAACCTATATTTGATCGCCTGATTAGAAAAACATATTCTCTGGTTATGAGAATTTGTGCTAAGCACAGAGGGAAGATGTATAATTAGTTGGCCAAGAGAAAATCAGGTTTATATACAAGCTCATCCAATCAGTTAAATCTGGCAAACTCAGTGACAAATTTTAGGGACAAGGTTGTGAATTATTTAACAGCAATGTTAAAATGGACCATAGCTGTGGATTGGCCAGAAGCAGCTGCAGAGTAGAGGAAGGAGCAGGGGAGCCGGGTCACGGGTGGGTCGCAGCTCACAGGGCATCTGTGAGTCTCCCAGGGCTGAGATAGAGAACAGGAGAGGTGACGTCACTGCTGTCACAGAGCGTGCTCCAGAATAGCAAAGGCAAAGACAGTAGAAACATCAGACAAAACAGGGAGAGCATTAGGACAGAAGGATCTGGAAGCATCCCTGAAGGAACCTAAATAAATGCAAGGTTAGAAGAAGGAGCCCAGATGTAGAGGCCGGAAGGCTGAAGCCAGTTGGAGGAGAAGGGCCAGAAAACTATAGTCCTGGTGATTGATGCCACCAGATATCAGAGACGAGTTCACTTCCTCAGATGCTGAAGTCTGAACACTGGAGAAGCACGGGAGGCAGGCCTAGGAAGCAGGCTACGCTTGAAGGTAGTAATGCAGGCACCTCCCGGGAGGGAGAAGGGGCCATGACTGGTGTCTGGGGTCCCCAGAAGTGAGAGTGCCTGCCCCTTTTATAGACTAAAGTTCCTTTGTTCTCCTGCTCTCTCCCCCTTATCTCTCTCCTTGTGACCAGGCCCAGGAGATGCAGGTGGGATGGCCAAAAGGTGGGAAGCAGGTGGGCAGGGACAGCCCAAATGACAGGGCATTAACCAGCAGCTCCCTGTCTGCTCAAGGTGCTTCATTTAACCACCTTCAGGGAAGGTAGTGTAGCCAGGTAATCTTGGTAATCAAAGCTCTGGAGGCAGTAACATTCCAATCTCCCAGGGGTCTCCAACTTCCCAGACCCAAATTGGCCTCAATTTTCTAGCCCAGGGGAATTTGGAAAATGGATTGGCTAGCAGAGAATCTGGGGGTTTGATTCTCCTTAATGTGGAAATGACTTCAGTTTATTGAAGTGCTGATGGGAAGGAGCACTGGAAAGGTGAAGAGGAGGGTGAGAAGAAAACAGGGACAGAAGAAGACCCAGAGATCAGAGTGTCCTCAGGAGACATTGGCTGAGATCAAAGAGCCTATGAAGGCCGGTGGGGGGTGGGTGCTGAGCACACTGTCTTCCTTCCTCCAAATTCCAGCAGATCGCTTGGCGTCTGACACAGCCTCCTGACAAATGCCCTGTGAGAAGTCAATCCACACAGCTGTTGGACTTTGTGAGATGCTGCATGACTCGCCTCCATCTTCATGGCAAACTCCGAGTTTTATTCTGTGTTATTTCCCTTCGTGTGTGTGTATTGCTGGACTCAGACCGTGGCACATGTGTGCATGGGAGGCAAGCCCTGTACCCCTGAGCTTTACCTCCAATCCCTAGTCCATGTTCTTCCAAAACCAAGCCTTGATGCAATCATTGAAAATCAAAATATCTGCATTTTTCTATCAGAGAATACATAGGAATCTGGGGGAAGGACTGTGGGCGTATTTTATTTGAAATATCTTACTTACCTGCCTAAATTGGCCTGTGAAGTTGGGTGCCCAGCAACCTGATCTTGAACATGTTTAGCACCATTAGAAACATGTGTCAGGCAGGATGACACAGCACAGAGTGGAAGCCAAGTGGACGCGGCTTTGGTTCTGTCCAGGCTGATAATGTGTCTGTTAGCTCAGGTGGGACACCCCTGCCCCCCAGCTCTGCTGCTAAATCGCATCTCCTTCCCGCCACCTTGACCGCTCTCTTACCTCCTTGGCAATCATAATTTGCAGTTGGAGGTTTGCAGAGTTTGCAGAGCAAAAATTCCTTCAAGCACCTGAGTTGACTGTGGGGTTTGGGAAGAGTGGTAGTTATTTGGGGAGAGAAGGGCAATTCAAGGGAGTAAGCCTTGACTTCTGTTCTCTGTGTTTATTCCACTCTGAGGAGCTTTGGATTCTCTGTAATTTACCAATGGCCAAAGGAGCACGTGCCGCTGCCTGACAAGTTCATGCATTTGGTTGTATCTCATTTGAATGTGAGTCGAGGTCTAAAACTGCAGTGGGTAACTGACCCAGGCCTGGATGTAAAGAAAGGAAGGACCCTGGCTGTAGGAATTGGTGCCCTGGACAGAGAGTGCCCCTCCCCAGGTCCCGCCAGAGGGTTTTCAGGACCCTAATTAGCACCAGGAGCCACACTGTTGTTGCTCTCTGTGAACACACTTCCGGCTTGAAGACCCTTATGCACAATCATATATTGTGTTTTTCTGAAACCTTGTGCACAACTATGTATCATATAGACTGGAAAATTTATGACTCTGGATAGCCGAGGAAAGTGAAACCCTGGTGAGGGGCACTCAGGACCCAGAGTGCTGATCTCTGGGCGCCACGGTGTAAAATAAAGTTTGGTTTCCCCCACTCTTTGAGTGCAGTTTGCTGCTTCCTGCGTGATTCCCGCAACAAAACTCCTTTCCTCTTGATTTGCATCAACATTTCTTCAAGAAGTCCCCAACTCACATGGCTTCACTATCCAGGCAAGTAACTGAGATGTGTGAGCAGCCGGATCAAAGCCATCATTGCCAAGGGCGTGAGTTGGGCTTCCAGACAAATGGCTGCCAACGATGAGACCTAAACTGTTATTTGGGGTTTAGACATTGAATGATGCTTGAAAGTGGGTAACGGACATGTGCGGATCCATTTTTGCATGTTTGCAAGATTCCATAATAAAATTTAAAGAGACAAAGAAACATTTATATGCCAAACCACACCTACCACCTTGTGCCCTTTTTACCGTCCCCTTTTGTCCCACTTTGTGATTCACTGGAGGGCCAGAGGCTGGAGAAGCAGGTGGACCGGCTCCACTTGGAGTGCAAGGAAGCTGCCCTGAGAGCCCCTGGCCAAGACCGCCTCCTGCCCCCACCTTCCATCCTTCTGCTGGGGAGAGCAGCTGGGGCTGGGCAGCCTGCAGCCGAACCTGCTGGGGAGACAGCTTCATGCAGGGGAAGAGGCGGCTGAGGGACAGGAAGGCTGTCCACAGGTGGGGGTTCTTCTGACTTCCCCGCTGGCTATGCCGCCGTGAGAAAGCAATGGCTTCCTGAAACCGGGTGTTCTTGATGGAGATTAGAATTCGCAGATGGTGGGGAGCAAAGTAGCCTCATGTTCACAAATATGTTGTCCAAACTCCTCGTGGTTCTATCAGAGCTGGTTATTACTGTCTCATTGAGCTCCATGAAGTGCCACTGGTGCCCTCCAGGCCTCATGCTGACCACTGTGAAGACATGAAGACCCACCACTGGGGGAGGATGGTGGCAGCACCTTGGTCATCACTGAGGACACAGTTCCCTCTGGGTAAACACCGAGGAGCAGGAGAGCTGGGTCAGGTGGTGGCTCCATTCCTAGTCCTCTGAGGCATCTCCACACTGCTCTCCAGAGCAGCTGCACTAGTTTGCAGTCCCACCAGCAATGTGTGCGTGACTCTTGTCCCCACGTCCTCACCAACATCTGTGTTACTTGATTTCTTGATCATGGCCATTCTGGCTGGGGTGAGATGAAGGGGAAGGAAGAATAGAAGTTCGGTGGATTAGACAAGGGGGCAGGAAGGGAAGGGGCAGGAGAAGAAAGGACCATGGAATGAACCTGACCTAGTTTTCCTACGTACATATGTGGAGACACCACTGTGAGTCTCGCCATCATGCACATCCACAAGAATGGGTCCTCACTAGAACAGGAGAGATTCCTTGCTTGTATAATTATATCGATGGACTCTGCTCCAGGCAGTGTGGCCAAGGCCAGCCTGGAATCACACCTGCCCCACACCTAAGCCTGTGTTTGTGACCTGACTCTACCCAGGACGTCAGGGACACAGGGATGCTGCCTTGTCTGCTTGGAAACCAGTCTTTGACCCGAGGGCGTGTTGAAGGTAGAGCAGGAGCTGTTTCAGTAGAGATTGAAGAAACTTCGCCTCCTCCACCCACTGAGGCCTCCAGGGCTCCACCCTGGCACTGTGTCCCAAGGCTGGAGGGTCCTGGGGAAGCTGGTCCCAAGCCCTCTGCTGTGTTCCCAACTCTCTGCCCCTGCCTATCACCCTCTTAGCCCTGGAGACAGAGCCCACAAAGGAAGCAGTGACTCTGAGTGACCAGGACTGGGATTTTCCTGAGGTACAAATCTGATATGAACTTGACCTTGCATTTGGTAAAATTCCTTTGCATTTTCTTACAGTCCTGTATTCTCTTTTATTGCTTGGACTCCCTCTACATTCTCTTCTATTTTCCAGATCTGCCCTAATTACTCATGCTCTAAATTAAGACACCTGTTCTAACAAGTTTATCTATGCAAACATCACTCTTTGTTCATAAAGTTCAATTATCACTTGAAAGACAATGATCTATACAGACTTGGAAATCAACCAGGGGAACGTCTAATGGCTGTCAGTGAGGTCTGACACAGTGTGTCTCAATTTAAGCCATTTAAATAATATTAGATACTAGAGAAGATCACATTTCTTTGAAGGAAAACACCTTTTATCTCTAGTTTTCAGATGAAAGCTGTATAGATGATGGCATGTCAGGTACGGGGCTGGTAAGCCTCATTAATTCCCAAACAGGGAGATAGTTGAGGGCATTCAACACCCGCCTTGAGAGGAGAGGGGAGGTGTCAGATCAGAAGCTCTGTCTTCTCACTCTCAAATGCTTATGTTATCATTGTTTCCCATTCACGTTGAACACATCTCTCCATCCAGTCTCCTGAGACTTTTGTTTTCTCTAATGACTTTGAAGTGAAACTTGAACTGAGAAGCAGAGAGGGAGGGACCTCTCTGCGCCCTCTGGATGTGGCTGGTGTCCTGTGAGCGGAGGGTCCTCTGTGATCGTTGGTGACTGGCATCCTCCGAGTCACTCTGGAGCAGGGTCTTCCCATGTGAGGTCCAGCCATCTCCCACATGTGTGCACAGGCTGGATGGCCATGGGCCCTGGGAAGTTTGCTGTATGGACATTCTCTAAACTTTTATACCTAATAATTTGCAGCGGGGTCTTTCAGGGTCTGAATTCCCCCATAGATGTATTTCAGTTGACCAGAAGAATTTTCAAAAATGTCCATCAGTGGCTGCTGATGAGGTCTGAGCTGCCTAGTTCGCCAAGAATGTTCTTCTCCCTCCCATCTCATAACTGACTCAGGTCCCTCACTCCCACTCCTCTGCACCCTTGACACTGGAACTTGCTGTTCTGAGTTTACATGTAGACCTCTCTGATAGACTCTGGGTTTTTATGCATCACTGCATTATAAATTCTACATAATCATGAGGTTCCTTGTGACAGGTTCCATATGCGGGTACCATGACTGGCTCCATTTCCTTCCCTGATACTTCCCCTTTTCCTCCCCAAGACCTCCTTCATCCACTCTTCTGGCCTTCCTTCTATTTTTGTTTTCTTTTTTAATTGGAGTATTATAATCAGACATAAAATGGGAGTTGCAGGGCTCCACTCACACATGCATGGAGCGTGATTTGGTGGATCCCATTCTCCAGCACCTCCTCCTTCCCCTTCCATCCCTTTCTCTACTCCACTGTTCTCCCTTCTGTTTTCATGATATCCCCTTCTGTTCCTTTGCTCCTCTTTTGCTTTTGCATATGAGAGAAAACATTCAACCCTTAACTTTCTGGCTTATTTCACTTAGCAGGATGTTATCCAGTTCCATCTTTTTATCAGCAAATGGTATTTCCCTGCTTCTTTACGGCTGAATAAAACTTCATTGTATAAATACACCACATTTTCTTTATCCATTTGTCTCTTGACAGGCACCTGGGCTGGTTCCATAACTTGGTTATTGTGAGTTGTGCTGATGTAAACATTGGACTGTGTGTCACTATAGCATGCTGATTTTAGTTCTTTTGGACTCCTTGAAAGACTAGGAATGGATCCACCATCTGACCCAAATATTCCTCTCCTTGGTATTTATCCAACAGGCTGAGTCGTGCAGGAGAAGTGGTGGCTCATTTTTCTGCCCCCAACTCCAAGTACAGCCAACTGCACATGGTGTACCCTCGGTTGTTGTTTTTGTAGATAAATATGTGAAGACAGCCAAAGAAAACAAAAGGCTGGTTGTTCAGAGCTTACAGGCAGGAAGTGGAGAAGATTCAGAGTGGAAGAGAGGTCTCAGCTGTGCTGTGATTGCAGGCTGGTGGCACCAGGAAGCCACAGGTAGGCCGACTAGACCAGGAAACTTCATGTGAAGTATTTTAGTTGGTACTGAATTGGAAGGAGAGGGAAAATATGCCTAGAGTCCTGACTCTTTGAGCCAATGACTGCAGCCTTGTGGTCCTGCTTCTTAGCTGGAGGCTGCAGGGGTGAGAGTGGCTTTGCCATGTATTATACACCATGGTGCACGTGCTTGTTCCGTTTCTTCTTCCACCTTTTTTGGTCATCCTCACTGAGTGATCTAGGTCCGTGTCCTCACCACTGTGCATGGCCCACTCTCTTCACAGTGGACTGCAACCTGTGTGCTATTGTGTCCTAGTCACAATTATTTGCCAAGAGCTCTGCTGCACAAAGTCCTCAAGCCTGGAGAGAACATGACGGACCAGCATCTTGGCTTCTGTGACAGAAATGAAAACAATTAACATCCTGTGAGATGCTTCAGAACCAGCAACCCCAAAACACAAAACAAGTCATGGAATAAATCCCATAGCTTCAAGGAGCCAAGTAGCTTTTATCTTAAAATAATGTCTAGTCTGTTCCACCTTTACTGTCTTAATGATCCAAGAGAGCAGGAAGCATTGAAAATGGTACAGATGCTGCCAAAACTAGCCAAGAAGAAATCTAGAACAACATGATTAGCCATTGCTAGCCCGACAGCAGCCTGAGACTGCACTTTATCCAGAGAGGACAGAGGTGATGTGGTGAGTCCCAGGCTTCCAGAACAGATCACCTGTTATGCAACTCCCCTCCTGGGAACACCGCCCAATTGCCTGCACAGGCAGGAATCAGTGATTCCTCCAGATAATACCTGAGTAATCAGCGGGTCCTGTTCTGGCTCTTGGGTCTGAGTCGGTTTACGGAATTAAGGTATCTATGTACCGTCAAGCCTTGGAATTCTATTCCTAAAATCCATAAGGTGGGAATTTGAGGTAAACAGGAACCAGTGCCCATGCACAGATCCAGGAACAAGAGTTTCTCAGGACACAAGGTCAGACCAAGCCCTACCATCAGCTGAACTGCATGCTGGAGTCTCTGTTTAGTCCATTTCCAGGGGAAATTGTTCTATGGCACAATGAGGGTTGCTTAATTCATATTTAGAATTATCTAGGGTTGGAATGAAATATTGGGACAATTCCTTTTCTTTCTCTGGAGGAGAAGGAAGCAGGCAAACTCAGAGGTTGGTTTTAGGGGCATTTTTCCAGGTGGGTGAAAGCTGGCCTGCCTTTGGCTGCAGTTACCAGGGGTCTCACAGGATGAGGCAGAAACTACCCAGAGATACTGACCACTGGGCTCTGAGGATGAGGACATCCAGCAGTCAGGAAGACAGAGGGCAGGGGCTCATTTTGGGATGTTCTAAGAATGCATTGGAAGGAGTGTTTTCCAAACTAGCAGTTATCACAGAGAGGGGAGAAAGAAGAAAAAGGACCACCATGAGTGGATGGCAGAGGTGATGGATGTAGAGGAGAAGAATGATCAACTAAAGCAGCAGATGAACGAGACCGGAATTAAGGCCCTCCCTCCTCAGGGAAAGCTGCCCACTTTCTGAGGTCATTTACTGGTTCAGGGGTAATGTGTCCTCTGTGGAATGTCTGAGGACCTCTGAGAACCTTCCCTTGAGGTCCACCATGGGAGTATCTTCCAGCTGGATGGAAGTCCACATTTCTCCTTCACTGTGAAGGGTCATGTTTGTTGTGAATAGTACCTTACGTGGTCTCTTCCAAAGCAGTTGCAGAGATGTCCATCTCTGGTGTCTCCTCCAGGGAATTGATCCTCCTGGTTGGAGATTGTGAAGGGTCTGTGATGTCACAGGAGGATGCCTTACCTGTGGAGGTAAGGTTGGGTGCAGGCACGATTTCACCACGTCCGTGTGCACAGACCAGAGTCTAGTAGCAGAGGGAAGCCCCCATCTGAGTGAGCCTTGCAGTCACCCATTGACGGGGATGATTCTGTGCCCCCAGGAGTGGACCAAATGGCCATGAGGGCCAGTGCTTTTGGCCATGTGACCTCAAAGCTTTCTGAATGCTTGGCTACATTTAATTTAAGAACGCCATTGGTTCTCTCCACCCTCCAGGGGTTCAAATTGGTAATAGAAGGGTAACTCTCAAGTAAGTGCTCACATCTTTCTAATGGTTTCTGAAGGTATGTTCCTTGGTCACTTGACGTGACAATTGGCTGTGCAGGACTGGAAACTCGAGACCCAGCAGCAGCTGAGTGACTGTAGGGCAGAAGCTGTGCGGCAGGATATTGCTTTAAATCATCCTGATGACACAAATACGATACATAAAACCAGTCATGCCATATGGGGGGCGAAGGCCGGATAATATTCAAAGGGCTCTTGAGGTTCTGATTTATGCCCATGTGCCCTGTTTTAACTGTTTTCTATTATATGTTTGAAAGTTGACACGTGACCCAAGGGTAACCTCAGCGTCTCCTCCCAGGAGACAGGAATCCGGTTGTCTGCTCTGCACTGAGTGGTTCTGCGGAGAAGCTCAGCAAATGTCCACTTCAGATGACCAGCGGCCACTCAGCAGCTGCCTCTGGAGAACTGGAAGGGGGCACACAGAATTTTTCTTTAAAAAAAATCGTGGACTAAATGTTGATCTATTACAATGATCTCTGTGAATATTCTCAGAGAGTTGTCCTTCAGGGGTTCAGCTCGGGCTGTCCCTTGACGGGGAAGGCTGAGTGGCTCACGCCAGCATTGGCTAGCTTGCCTGCTCCAGTTTCAAATCCTCCCCTCTGTGGGTGGCCGCACTCCCTGGCAGCCACCTGGGCAGGCGGGGGTGCAGGTGGAAGTTCTCTCATTGGTCAGTTCTGATGGTGGATCTTTGCTCCTATGGTTTCCCTCAGTCATGCTGACCTATCAAAATTGGCTTGATGCTTGCAGATGTGTGGAGCCTGTGGCCCTCAGCTAGTGGGCAAGGTCAGGAAGACCACAGTCACACCATCTTGGTTCACTTTAGAGTCCAGGAACCTGTGCTAGGCGAGAGCCTAGGCAGGAGGAAGCTCGGTCTGCAGGTCACTCCATTTTCACTCCTGGGCCCGGGCTTCCAGCAATGTGAGTGAGGTCCAGGCAGTTCCAGAACCCAGGCAGCCCAGCCAAAGGCCCCGCTTGATCTGGTGGGTGCAGGAGAGTGACAGGATTCAGAGTGTCATGGGGGTGAAAAGTGATGTGAGGTGAGGGGCAGCAGCTGTCACGGCTGAGCGACAGGCTGGGGAAGAGCTTGCTGCTCTCAGCCTGCAGCGCTGCCCATGCTGCCCAGGAGCCGCAAGGTGGCAGGGGTGATCGCTGACACCACCCACTACCCATGTGCTGTCAGAGAAGCTGGGCCACCCCCAGGACACCCTGAATATTACCGCAGATGGTCCTCATCCCACCAGGGTATAAATAGGAAGAAAACCTTTTTAGAAGATGGGAAAAACTGTGCAGGTGCTTAAAAGTGCCTCAACCTGAGCTAGGAGATGCAAGGCTGGAAGGGGGGATGATGAGGAGGGGACCTGGGCTCTGCTGCCTGCTCTTTGTTCCTGCCCAGGGTCTTTACCTAGAGCAATTTGCATGAATGTATCTTAAAGGGCCAGTGCTCTGCCTGCTCTCTGGTTCCTGGGAGACCCCCTGCAGGCCTGCCTCCTGCAGCCATCAATCATCCTCCTTGGGCTGTCTGTGTGGTGCCTGGGGTTCCAGAGCCCTGCTCATTGTCTCCTCCCTCATTGCCTCAGGACACCTCCTCCAAGGAGTCCCCCCAACTCGCCACCCGCATGGCATGTCCCAAGTCCCCAGCGGGGTGGAACCATTTCCATGGTCAGCATGGGATGGAGCCAGCAAGGCCACAGCAACTAGGGACCTTCAGGAAGCTCAGGGGACTGCCTCTTTGAAATCCCCTCTCTGTAAAGGGGCCTGTGCAGCTGTGCTGGCAGGGGGTCCTTGCTGGGTCCCTGAGACACTTCCCAGGTCCTCAGCACTCCAGGAGCTCCCTGCCACCCCGTGCTGCCCAGCAGCTTCCTCTGCTGCTGTCAGGGAGAGGCAGAGGGAGACAGAGCCCAGCTCTGGGTCTGCCTGAGGTCCACACCTTGGCTCTGCCCTGACCTGAGGTCCCGCATCTCACCCTTCCTCAGTTTGACTCTTGAAAACGTGGTTGGCGACAATATCACTCTTGTGCTGTGCTTCACCTGAATCCGGGTGCTCCCACCTGTGAAGAGCTAAGCACAGACGTGGACCCCAGTGGGTAAGCAATGGGTGTCAGGGGCTGTTGCTACCATTGTCATTGGAATATTCCATGCAGCAAATGCCAGCTCTTCTGGAAGGGACCTGTCACCCTTTGCTTTGTACCTTCTCTGTCTCTGAAAACGCTTTTGCTAGATGTTTATTTTCAGGAGAGAGAAGGATATTTCTGACGAACAAAGGTCCTCTGCCAGATAGTTCAGTCTCCTCTGCCAGATAAACTACCAATATCACATAGAAAGGGAGCAGGAAGAAGAGGACAATCTGCCCCTGCGTTCTCTGGGCCGCACTGTCTGAAGCAGGCACCGGCGCTCTGCCTTTGCACATTGTATTGAAGCAGATGCTTCGTGTCCACTCGGAGTTTTTCCAAAGGGACGCACTAACAAGAACATGATCTCCCTGTGCATATTGACCTGCCCACAGTGGCCCAAGCCTCCCGGTCTCCTTTAGTCTACCTAGGAGACCCCAGAGCAGACCCTGGACTCTGTGGCCTGAGAAGAGTGCAGAGAGGGTGGGAGGGGCGCTCTGCCCCAGGATGGCATGTGTTTAGGTGTCATCTGGAGAACCTGAGGCTTGGGCACCCATCACCGCATGCTGACCACGGGTGACAAGGCTTCACCAGGCGAGGACTCTGCACACAGCCAGGACCACCACAGCATGTGGTGGCCTGGGCTCCTGGTTCAGCTCGGCTGCTCCCTCAAAGTCTCAGAACCTCAACACCCACATCTGTGACCTGTAGCCTTCCTGGGCCATGCAGTCATCAGCAGAGACGTCGTTGATGAGCATGACCTAAATGACCACAGAGGCTGTCCCCAGGAGCCCACAGGTTAGCAGAAAAGGGACAAGAATGAGAGCAATAGTGGTATAAGAACCATGTGTGGACAGTCCAGCCTGACCACTTCCTAGGAAATGGCCGCCATCTTGCATGGACAACTCCAGAGCTATGGCCATTCCCACTCTTCTGTCTTCCACTGCCCCCAACTCAGAATCCAGTCCTCAGCTCTGCCTGGGGGGCTGACAGGGCAGCTGCCAATGGTAAACAGGTCTGGGGGCCCTCAGTCTCCTGGGCCTCCCACCAGGCTGTGGTGAGGCCAGTGTTGCCTGTGGCCAAGGCCTGACCAAGCTCATGGCTTGCATGTGACCCCAGCAGAGTTTCCTCTGTCACTCCAAAATGGGGAGAAAGGGAAAGAGAGAGGAAGGGAAGAAAAAAGGAAAAAAGGGGGGAAGGAAGGAAGGAAGAGAGGGGAAGAAGGAAAGTGTTGGTGACGAATCCCGAAATCAAAATGCTTGCTTCAGCAAAAGACGGGTGTCTGCAACAGCCGACGGTAAGCTGGAAATCGAACATCCAGGTGCTTTAATTCACAATATTTTCCAGCTAATAGATGTTCACTCTCTGAATACAGCACTGCCTCTGGCTTCTCCCTGTGATTCAAGTCTGAGGAATTGAGAAATAATACTGGGAGAGTAAGAAAGTTCCACTGTGAAAAAACAAACTCCTAAAACCACGCCTTGCACGCCTGTTTGTGCCAGTCAAGATTATTCAGCCATGTAAATTCCAGATCATGTAATAAAAATGGCTGCGAGTTGACTCTCAATGTGTAAGTGAGACATGTAAGTATAATTAGATTCATTAGATTTAGATCTGCGTTCCAGCAACACCTGTCTCAGGGAAGCGTGCTTATTTTCCAAATCTTATTCTTTAAGCAGCTTAGGTCCACACTCCTTTAAAAATCATCTCAGTCTTGTAATATTAAAATTAAATATGCAAAATAAGTCATTTTATACAAAGCTTTCCAGAAAGCCCTTCACATCTGGTCTGCTTGTCACCATGAATGCAAACCAGCATTTTACAATTCCATCAGCTAAATGAGCAGAATAGATTTCAACGCATGCACAGTTCTTCCATGCGGAGCACCTCGTAGCTCTGAGTTCTCACCCTGGACTCACTTCATTTTCAAGCAGAGTGTGGGTCCAGAGGTAAATTTCCTTTCCTCACATGACTCTGTCTAGCCATAGAGGCGTTTTGGAAAGGTTGAGTGCAATGTAGGTTGGACACTCTCTGGACCTCAAAGGACAGGAAGGGGGCTGCGATCTAATGACGTCAGATGCTCTGAAAGGCATCGGTTTTTGATTGAATAGCAATATGTTTTTCAGAGACTGCAAACTGTCAGTTTTCAGATTGAATCTGTCCTAAACTGTTTTCCCTTTAAACATGCCCCATGACACAATGGAAGCGCAATGAGTCATCAATGTCCTTGTTAAGCAGTGAGAGGTCAGGTAAATGCTCACATTTCAGGCTCCTCCCTTTCATTGAGGACCTGGATGCCCTTGGCCTGTTTCCTGGTGGGCAACCTTCCCTCCCCCATGGCCCCCGCTCACCACAGACCCAGGGGCTTCCCACTCCTCACACTTTCCCAGGATGCTCCCAGTTCCCCGAGTCCATCACCCCAGGAAGATTGTAAACAGATGGTGCTTCACTCAGAAGAGAACCCAATACAGACTCTGCTGTGCGAGGTTCCCACTGAGATACACATCAGAGCAGGGTTAAGGGATGTGGAGGGGTCAGGAGCGACATTCACCACAGGGTATGAAGGACAGTGTCACTTACAAGTGAAGAACTGGCCACCGACATGGGGCTTCTTACATGAGCTTGCACACCTGGGTACAAGTGAGCACGGGAACTGCATTTGGGATTTGAGCTCAGGGGTGGAAGAGGAACTGAACCCAGGTTCCAAGGAGGAGGCTGTCTGAAGGGAGGTGGACTGGAGCATCAGGACTCTGAGGAAGCGTGATCAACGTCCCCTCCAACAGATGGCTGCTCAGAGAGTCATTTTAAAACATGACAATCAATGTGCCCACCGGAAGAATACCTGTTACAGCAAGGGCTGAGTCTGTGCCTGGCCCATGTACGTGCCCAGGCAGGCGAGTGAGGACGTGGGCATTGGAAGGTGCTGGCTGGGCCCAGGGAGAGGACAGGCTACAGAGAGGGCCGTGGAAGTGGATAGGGGTAGCAGGGAGAGCCATGGGGAGAGCAGCAGGGGCCTCCCAGAACAGATGAAAGGTTGGACCAGAACGTGGAGGAGAAATCAGACATGAGTTAACACATCCTGAGACAGAAGGAGGTTTGAAGGTCTTAAAATGCCCAGATTCCTCTTCCAGAGGCAAGGTGAATACGGCTGTTAAGGTTAATTAAACTTGACCTGACAAGGTCTGCAGAACTGAGTCCTTAGTAGCAAATGTCAACCTGATCTAAAGGGTCACCGGACTGAAACCTAGCTAGGTGTTCACTGGTGCGGCAAGCAACAGAGCCCAGTGGGTCGAATCCCTTGGCCCACTGTTGGGACCCTGTTAAACAAGGCCCATGCTAGCTCTGCCCAGGGATGCCCTCTCTGCACCTCACTCTGCCTTCTCTCCATGGGTGCTCCTGTCCCCACCATGGGCCGGAGTGCACCAACCCACTGTGGTCCTGAGGGCCATCTGACTCATGAACCTTTCTATGCTTAATTAAATTCTGCTAAATTTAATTTGCCTAGCATTTTTCTTTTAGCAGAGGGATTTGCTCAGTTGGTTGGGCAAAGAGTCCCTACTTCCATGACCAGGGATTTAGCATCTGAGTGGGCACGCAGGGCTTGTGTAGATTTCTGCAGATGGGCTGGACTCACCAGTGAGGACACCGTGGTGTACGTGAGGGAGGCCAGGCTGGTGATAAACAGAAGGCAAGCTGAGGTTCTTGCAGCAGAACGATCCACAATATGAGTCCTCCCACTTCAGGACCTTTTGGCGCTCTGGCTGAAGTGCATGGGAAGGGACAACTGGGCACCTGGTCATTTCTCCTCATGTATGCCTTCTCCTGCCCTCTGCCTGGGGGCTTCAACAGTGGGAGGGGAGGACAACTTTCCAGCCAGAAACCAGCATGCCTAAAGGCATGAGTGTGTAGAACAACAAGAAGCCAGGGACAAGAGGGTCAAGAGAGGGACAAGAGGGTTAGCCAGGGGCCCAGGGGCCTCCGCATCAGGAGCTTCATTTCCACCATGTTCCAAAGTGGGATTTTCACTGCAGGGCAGGCCCCTTCTCTACGAGGCCATGAAGGTCAAGGCAACAATGATAGACAGTGCAAAAGAATCCTTCTAGAAAGGCACTGAAGACCCGCCCCTCCAAGTGTCAGCTCAACGTCCCACCCATCCGGGTAGAGGGTCTTCTTTCAGAACTGCAGTTGCCTCTGGGAGCCATTCAAAGAGACTCAGGATTCAACTGATGCTGTGCTCACCCCGATCTCCAGGAGCACCCCTTGAATCACTGAACCCAGCACAAAAATGCCTCCTGGGACATTGCTGTCCTGCAAAGGCCACACGGGGGTTTCCATGCTGCCATCAGCCTTGGACGCATGAGATGAGCAGAAGCCACACAGAAGAAATACCTAGGCCTGTCAGGGTGAAGGACAGCAGCTCTCAGAAAGCAGGTTCTACTTAAACACCGTGACCCACCACAGGAGTCCTGAGTCAGACCCTCCTGCCAGGGTGAGCTGTCCACTGTTGATGACTTATTTTCTATTGGAGCTGAACAGGGCACACCTGGGACTCGTCTGCCATCTCTCTTTGTGCAGGAAACCACCTGAACATGAGCCCCTCAGCTCTGCCTCCCGAGTCCACCTCCCCACCCAGCACACACTTACTTTAATGGATGTGTTTCTCCTGAAACAAATCATTCTGCTTTTCATTAATGGAATGTTGGTAAAGAAAATTGTCAAAATCATGTTTAATCAGCATTCATGAGAAAGTTCTATGATGAGGTGAAATAAAAATCATTGCAAACACAAATGGATATTTGTCCTCTTTCTCCTGGAGTCCTGGGATCATTGCTTATAGTGAAGTTTAATTTTATGTGTCAGGTTGATTGGGTTAAGGGATGCCCAGGTAGCTGGTAGAGCATGATTTCTGGGTGTCTTGGGAGGCGTTTCTGAAATACATTAGCACTTGACTTGGTAGGATAACCGGATGATCTGCCTTTATCCTTGTGGATGGGCATCATCCAATCTGCTGAGGGCTCAAAAAAAGCAGAGGAAGGTGAATTCTGTCTTTATCTTCTGTGAAGACAACTGCATTCTGCTGCCCTTGGACTTCAGAACCCCTGGTTCTCAGGACTTTGGACTCTGCGACTCACTTACATAGACCCCACTGCTGTGTCCTTCGAACTTGGACTGAGAATTTTTTCACCCCCTGGTTTGCTCAGGCTTTTAGATTCAGACAAATTAGACCACTGACTTTCTGGTTCCCCAGCTTGTGGAAGGCCTGCCGTGAGACTCCGTGGCCTCCCTAGTGCATGAATGGATCCCCAAAACACATCTACTCTTCTGTCTCTACAGATAGTATGGTGGTGTTTCTCAAGGGGACACCAAAGGATCCTTGATTTTACTGTAGGACTCAGTATCCTTTGGTAGACCCTCTGAGTTGGTTACCCGAGTCCTTCTTGTTTTATAACAACATAAGATAAAGAAGGCAATGGGGAGAGGACCTGATGTCACCAAGACCTAGGGAAGATCAGTGGAGTAGAGGTAGAAGAAGGAGAGGGAGGGAGGAGGTGAAAGGAAGAAATGTAGAGAGAATCACAGAGCCATTATCTATCTGTCTATCTATCTATCTATCTTTATCTATCATCTATCTATATCTATCATCTATCTATTTATCTATCTATCTATCTATCTATCTATCTATCTATCTATCTATCTATCTCTATCTATCAACTATCTATACCAAAGGGAAAGTCTCCTTTATGCATACATAGAAAGAACCAATCACCAATAAATAAATAAAGGTATGAAAGGAAGACCAACAGATAGAGAAAAGGGGGAATTTGTGTAACTATGCCAAAAGGAACCCAGACACTATGTATAAATAAAATGCCCCAAGGAAAAAGAATTGAAGCATAACTGTTGTGTGTGTTCACAGCACAGTGACAGGGATTTATGTGACCTGAAGCTAAGAACATGACTGAGGATACCTCCTCCTCATTCTAAGACTTTGACTGGACTCCCTATTTTCTCTCAGTAAAATGGTTCCTAAAATCACCCTATCTTATTATCCCTCCCTCTGGCTTCTGGAAAACCCCCAGCCAATGCCACATGCCAGGATTCCTGTGCGTGGCTCCATACAGCACCACCACGCCTGAGCACGGGGCTGCACCTCTTGTTCCCCTGCGTCTGTGAGCCTGCTTGGTGGAGAGAGAGCGATTTCCAAAGCTCCAGTCTGGGAAGCCTGGGGTTTGTTCCTGGAATCCTCAGGTCATCCTCTTACCCCTGGGGTTGAGTCAGGAGTTGGAGCACATTCTGGGGAACTCCTGCGGAGGTGCCCACAATGGAGCTCTTTTCATCCTCCCAGTTGGAGCATTCTGGTGCAAAAGAGGGATTACTAGGAGAGCTAATCACACTCCACCAATCCATGGGAACCCCTAGCCTATGGCCACTGCCCCACAGAGAAAGGGTGATTTAGAAATTCAGGAAATGCTCCTGTGGACTTGGCTTGCTGAAGCCCCTACTAAAATGACAACTTGGGAAAACACCATTGGGCCAATTTTTTCTACAATTTTCTCAAATAATGCTTTTCTTCCCTGTTAGCCTGAGTTAGTAAAAATAACCTTCTTATGAAAAATGTATGTGATTAATAAAAGATGAGCATTTTGATTCAGTTCTCTCGCTCCTCCAAATCCTAATTTTAATTATTTCTTATATTCATGCAAAGATTTTTGTTTTCAAGAAATTAACCATGGTTTTAGTCGATTTCAGATGGCTGAGCAGTGGTGCTGATCTTTTTCCCTAGTTTTGGTTTGCAAAACATTTCATTAACACGAGTTTTGCTCCAGGTTTCACCCAATAATTGAATCCTTGAAACGATGATGTGCTGGCATCTCGTGACCCAATTTTGAATATCTCCTTCTGCACTACCTTCTGCTTTCTCTGGAAAATATCAAGGTTCCTTACAGATGCATAAGGAGTTCAGAAATAACCCAGAACCAAAAGCTCAGAAGTCATTGGTCATCTTTTAAAAATTTTTGTATTTGTACTAAAAACAGAGGAAGCACAAGCCTGCATAGAATTAATAGCTGACTTGGATAGAATGCCTTCTGAGACTTTGCCACGTTGGTGACCATGGCTGTCACCTGTCCAGACGACTCCATTCTTTGAGATGCTACACTTATCACCCAATTCACCCATTTAAAGTGAACACTCAGTAGCATTTAGTACCTGACAGTCACACAGCCACCCTGCCTTCGGTTTCTAAGGCTTTTCCTGAGTCCAATAGGAACTGCACACCCATCAGCCGTCACTCCCCGTTACCACCCAACCCCACAAGCCCTACAAGATGGAGGATCACTTTCTGCCTCCTCAGCTCTCCTGTTCTGGACATTTTGTGCAGATGTAGCTGTAGCTGCAGTCGTGGGGCCTTCGTGCCTGGGTTTCACACTTGGCGAAATAGCCATATTGGATCCAGGGCTTCATTCCTTTTAATGACTGAATACTATCCCATGATACGGATAAGCCACAGTCTAGGTGACCGTTCTGTGTGGATATCTGAGTTGTTTCCACTTGGGCTGCCATGCCCGTCAGTGCACAGGTCAGTGTGGGTATGTCCTGAGCCTCCTGAGTGCACACCTAGGAGTGGGATCGCTAGGTCACCTGACCTCTGCACTCTTAGGGTTCTGAGAAATGGCCAAGCTGTGTGGCTGCT